>ML368924.1:0-64743 GCA_005239525.1 Nicotiana knightiana
TGCGCTTCTTGGCCTTTCGACGAAATGTGTACTCCCTACTTTCTGGCAAGAAGAATTCCAGACATTAGGCATCTTGTTCTTTATCCCTCAACTCATCAGGCGGTTTGGATAACTCTATTTGCATATCATCATCCCAGCACAATGTGAAACAATGGTTGGAGTGTGTACCAACATCCTCAACACTAATGACACTAGATTCATCAAAGTATGTATCATCGATGTCCTTGGTTAAATCTAGTATCTTTTCTACCACATCATCATCCTCTGATTCCAGTTCCAACCTGGGTGATTCTTCAATAGATGGCTTGGCCGACAGATTCTCTATTTCCTCTACGTATAGTGACTCAAACTCGAGAGCCTTTGGCCATACCCCTTTATCTTCAAGTGCTAACACCCAATCTTCCAGCTCTTCACCGTTCATATCATCTAAATTCATCAAACATTCATCTAAAGGGTCCCCAACAGTCAGGGATGCATCATCTTTTTCTGAGATCACATTCACAGCATCAATAAGAGAGCAGTTAGCGAACTCACTAGGTCACCTCATAGACTTCTGCACGTTGAAAGTGATCTCTTCATCATTGAGCCTCATCTTAAGTACACCAGTCTCACAATCGATAAGAGCTCTGCCTGTGGCCAAAATGGCCTTCCCAAGATTATGGGAATTTCCTCATCCACTTTGCAGTCTAATATCACAAAATCAGCAGGAAATACAAACTTCCCTACTTGCACCAATACATCATCCAGAATACCCGACGGTCTCTTCACCGTCCTATCAGCAAGTTGCAGCAGCATGGAGGTGGGTTTGGCTCTACCAATCCCCAGTCTTTTATATATAACTTGTTAAACCATGAACTCTAGCCTCGCATCAGGTCTCCACCACGAACTTTTAAAAAATATTGACCACGAGCTTTTAAGGATCTTTGCGCGAAATTTTATGAGTCTTCTCCACAAATTTTAAAGTTGTTCATCACGAACTTTTAAAGGCATTCGTCTCGAACTTATAAAGAACTTCGTAGTTTGACGAATTTACTTCTAAAAAGAAAAAAGAGGCAACAAGTAAAACAAGGAAGAAAGACACAAGAAAAAAAGAAGAAATTACCTTCACCGATAATCGTTAAAGGCTGACTCGAAACAACTTCTAAATGTTGCAAGTTGAGGTTTACAGTTGAATAGCATCGTGATATATATATAGAGGCAAATGGCTCTACCCAAACGAATTTGTCACGATGTGGGACTTGTAAGGCGGTGACAAGATTTAGTTCCCAACATAAAAAAGGAATAAGTGTTTGTAGTTGCCTCATAAAATTCTAATAGTCACGGCAAATTGTTATTGTTAGAGACAAAAAAGGATTGCCTGAATAAAGATTGCAAACCAAGTTCAAAATGGATTACAAAGCCATGTGACCGTGTGCAACAGTGATTTTGGAGTTTAAAATTTAATAGCTTTTACATTCCAAGTGATTGAGGCATGTAACAGTGATATTTGAAATATAAAGTTAAAATACTTTAACATTTCATATGATTAAGTCAAGCCAATTCAAGTATACCAATATAAATACTTCAAGCCTAGTCTTCAAAGGTTTAAAGGCCTTGACAAGTTTTGAAGTAGGGGGTATTTGTAAGCATTTAAATTTTATCGTATTTAAATCAATAAAATAATATGGACCATATTTTAAATATATTAGTCCAAATAAATATTATGGGCTAATATAATTAAATAATTATATAAGTCCAATATATATGGATTAAATAAATAAATTTTAATCCATTGGGCTAGCCCAATTAATTGGGCTAAAGTAACGAGTTCACTTTATTAAGCCTAAAAATGTCATCTTCCCGGAGGCCCAGTTTGGTGCCACGTGTCAAATGACGTGGCACGCCAAATCAAACGGAAGAGGCAATAGGATCATGTCACGTGTCAAAATGACAAGGCATGCCAAATCACATTAAAAGGCCAATGAAATCACGTCACGTGTGCAAGTGACATGTTCTGGCCAATCAAATGCGGCCTTGTCACACTTCAATTTGATTGGAGGGAAAGAGTTTGTTCTTATTATAACTCTTCCCTCCCACAACTATAAATAGGGGTCTTCATAACTCAGAAAAGGGACCAGAAGTTATAACAAGAAGCAAGAGGGAGCTCGTGGATCAAACGTTGCGAATATCTCTAAAAGCTACAAACATTCAAGTACTCTAAGGATTAAAAGATCGAGACGAAGATTCAAGAACAAGCTGCAAGCCCTTGGATTAAAAATACGTCAAGATCAAGATCAAGCCTCAAGAACTTGGATTAAAATCAAATAAAATTCAAGATTAAGCTCGAAGGCTCTTTTATTTATCGTTGAAAAGTAGAATCAGAGGATTCATAGAGATTGTAATACTCAAATATTTGAAATAAAATATTATGATTGTTGCGATATTTTTCGATCTTGATTATATTTTTTCGACGCAATTTATTGTCTACAATCTCACTTTTAAAGAGGAATTTACATAGAATACAACTCTTTAAAGACTTATTTATATTTCTACAACTACTTTAACAAAATTACTTTTACTACAACTTATTTTAAAATCTTACCTTTTTAATTAAATTATATACAACTTTTTAATTCCTAATATCTCTCCTTCATATTCTCTCACGCTTAATTATTTATCTTTCTGATTCTCACGTATCTATAGGAATCAATTTCCCCCCAATTTCTCAAGTAAAAGATACTCCATGATTTCATAACCGTATATCCCCTTTCTGCGTCTATAATATATCTGTGTAGGGGGCGATTTTCATAGTGGAGACTCAGATGGTGGGAGTAAAAAATCTCAGATTATTAATCCATTTACGCGTGATGTGCCACTTATATAATATATATTGCTCTGTATAATATATACCATCTTCCAATGCTGTATATAATGAATAGCTTGACGGCTTCACCTGTAATACGTTAAAATTATGATTGTACTATACAAACACACACACACACACAAGAATCCATAATTTTCATACCAACTACGGCTATTACCTATTTTTAAGGAATATGAAGCATTTGTTATGAGGTATTGTTGTAGTGGTAACCTAATATGTTTGTATTAATAATTAATAAATGACAAATTAGAGAATATTTAGGGACTAAATATACGCTTACCATACACCAGGAAAAGTTCCATACTTATAACATATATGTTGTACAATTTGTAATTCAAAACCAAGTTGTATATTATGGAAGTTTTTACAAAGCCTTAAGTAACTATGAAAATTCCCTGTTTTTAAATGGGCTCCAATAATTCCAACCCAACCCTGCTGCCCATATTGACGGTTCTAGCTTTCACGGTTTACTATCTGAATTTAGTGGGACTCAGGCGCAAGATTATGTGCCAAAACCTAGGAATTAGATCAATTTGAACCTTGCCTACTTGGTTAGAAAGTTTCTATCTTACTTATTATCGCTTTTATGCAGATGTGAGGCACAATTAAGAAAAAGAAAAAAGATAAAAAAGGTATAGAACATTTTCATTTACTTTTCCTGAACTAATGTAGAAAGCCATTTTACACAAATCTTAATTATGACCTGAAAAGGAAACAAAAGACTCGTCCCAAATAGAAGTAGATATATATATATATATATATATACACACACCACCCTGATGTAGCTGCCTGTCATGCCCACTTTCAACAAGGGCAACTCACAATGAAGATGCTGATTCTGCTAATCGCGGGACCAATCTATGAATTCTCCATACTCTTCTTCCATCAATCTCCTCCACAGAATAGCGCAATCTGTTAACAACAACACACTTACATGCATAGGTCAACAACAATTAATATCAGAAATCATTTCTGAATTGTCAAAGGCAGATCCGTTGAAAAAACGACTTTAGTACTACTCGTTAAGTTGGTAGGAGCAATTATTATAGAGATAATGGTGAAGGATTTTCCCATTTATGCCTGTATAATTCTGTTCTCTTCTTTTAATACAGGAATCCAGAAGATCTATTCTTTCATCTTTCTGGACAAAGGTTCTGACTAGTTTTTAAATAAATCTACAAGTAACCATTCCAATGCAATATATGAACACCTGGAGGTATGTCAAGTGTTTAACATTCATGATCCCAAAATTTTTAGTGATTTTTCTGTTGAAACCAAATCACTTTATTTGCAGATTCATGATTAATTGAATTTAAAGAGCGATCAATTTAAGCCCAATACAATCCATCTATATATATTAAAGGAATAAAGTTATCATATATAATTGACATTATAGTTAAGCCAAGTGGCAAACTAATAAATGCGAATAATATATGATAACTTTATTATATATATATATATAATAAAGTTATCATATATTATTCGCATTTATTAGTTTGCCACTTGGCTTAACTATAATGTCAATTATATATGATAACTTTATTCCTTTAATATATATAGATGGATTGTATTGGGCTTAAATTGATCGCTCTTTAAATTCAATTAATCATGAATCTGCAAATAAAGTGATTTGGTTTCAACAGAAAAATCACTAAAAATTTTGGGATCATGAATGTTAAACACTTGACATACCTCCAGGTGTTCATATATTGCATTGGAATGGTTACTTGTAGATTTATTTAAAAACTAGTCAGAACCTTTGTCCAGAAAGATGAAAGAATAGATCTTCTGGATTCCTGTATTAAAAGAAGAGAACAGAATTATACAGGCATAAATGGGAAAATCCTTCACCATTATCTCTATAATAATTGCTCCTACCAACTTAACGAGTAGTACTAAAGTCGTTTTTTCAACGGATCTGCCTTTGACAATTCAGAAATGATTTCTGATATTAATTGTTGTTGACCNTTTGAATTAAATGATAAATTTGAATTTATAGATAAAATATTTTAAATTTAAATTTAAATAAAAGAGAAATTTATCTTTTATTATCATATTATCATACTTAATTCAGTTAATGATCATATGCAATCATGTTAGAGACTTTTTTTTATTTTTTCTAATTATTTAGATGCTACTTCGTCTCTGGCAAAAAAGAAGAAAAAAACTACTCCATCGTTTTAATAGTATCTTTTTCCTTAAGAGAAAATTTATATTCTCTAATTTATCACGAAATACCATCGCATCAGATTATTCGTCTCGTGTGATATTTTCAGATTTCTGCATTTTGAAAGTTAATATCTTGTAAATTCTTAAATTTTATTTTGGAAGATGATCTTGAGATTGTAGACCATATTTGAGGGGTGTAAATGATTTAGACCCCTTTAAATATAGACTTTTATCTGGATATAAATTGGCTCTACAACGTAAAAATCTCTATACATTGTGTGCAAAAAACCATTTAGTATCATCAATTAAATTGAAGAAAGTAACTCAAGAAAGAACAGATGCTTTTGAAATTTCTACATTAGTCTTACTTAATTATCTAAAACGAATGACTCAACATCATTGACCGCTTGCACGACGATTTTTACTCTTGAGATGCTAGAAATTTGTCTTTTGTTCACAAAGTCACTACTCAAAAGCCAAGTGGAACTTAGGTTGCATTCATTGACGAACTCTTTATTTGTTTCACAAGCACGACGGTGGTTATTATATAACACGGAATATAATGTTGTGAAATCAACAGCATTGGCCAAATTTGTGACTGCACTACTTTTGTCTTCCAAAAAATCCAATGAAAAACACAACTACAAAACAGATAAGAGGAAATCATATTTGTGTGTAGTTTCCAGAAATAAATGAATTAATTTATAATATGATAAATATGGTAAATAGCATATTTTAATGGGTTTAACTACACTTGCCGTATAAAAAATCTTTACAATATCAATGTATATAGAATAACTTAACATAAATCTTATCTCTAAGTTCTGCCATGCGGAGAAATTCAACGACTTTATTTGGACCCTAGAAAGTTGTCTCGACTCTGTGCAATACACAGAAACATGATCAGATATGCGCTGAGAAGAGAAAGAAAAAGCTAAAGAGAGTACAACAACTGGCATTCTCATAATGAGGATGCCATGAACATAAGTCATGGAGCCAATCGCTCAATTCGCCAAACTCTCCTTCCATCAACTGTTTCCGGGACATAACACAACCTGCAATTGTGAAACCGATCGAGTTTAGCCATAAACTATATGGGAAAGAAGAGCAACCTAAATTTCTGAAGAGGCAGACATGCTGAAGTTAATGTGGTGGTCTCAGCAAAAATTGCAGTTCAAATATGGAAACAACATAGTCTTGGATACTTGTAGTTTTAAAACTTAGACAGCATTCACATATATGAGAATTTGAGAAACCATTTGCCTATATCAGGTGATTCTTGGAAATCTGTTCACCACAGAGCATTCAGCATCCGAACTGCTGATGTTCCCAAAAAGGTCCCTGGATATTTCAATTCTCACAAATATATTCTATATCATTCACTCTTTTTTAGTTAAACTCTTTCCTAAATTGTTTGTTGTATTGTTAAACATTCCATATCTCTTTTTTAGATTGTAAAAGGCATAAAAAACATTCCATCTCTGTTTCCACTCCGTCGTTATGTTTTTTATATCACATTCCTTTTCCATATGACGAGCTACCTAGAAAATTGCATCTGTAAAGTTTCTCTTGCACTTTAAAAGGAAATCTGCTAAAACTTGATATCTAGTTGGATATATTCCTAGCATAATTAGTAGTCTTCAGAAGAGACATCCTGGAGTAAATACCTGTCATGCAAGCGAGATTGCTGTCCTTGCCAAAATTCAAACATCTCAGGTTTAAGCCTGTAGCCTCCCCAGTGCTTTGGTTTCGAAATCAGACTTCTGCAGATAAGTCAAAATAGGTTCCTAAGTCTATACAGGATATGGGAGTGAAATGTACATAGCATGAGGTCGGAAACGAGAAATGCTCAAGTACTGAAATGGTTACATTACAAGAGACAAAATTAAAATAAATTGAACTTGAGAAGGCTATGTCACAAGTCAGCATAAGGCAAGTTTGAGCTTTATCAGGCTGGAGTCAAGTTGTTGGTACAGCTAAATACCAAAATGGAAAAACGTGTATGGTATTGCTCTCTTAGTTCTTTTTCCTCACTTCACGATCGATATGTTGTTCTACAATTTTCGGATCAAATGTCATTACACTTCACTTAACATATTGATCTATTGATCTACAATTTTCAGGTTAAAAATCATTAATCTTTAACAATCTAAAGATATTAAATTAGCATTCTCATGCAGGCTGAACTTTGATTGGACCTACTGATGAAATCTAATTCGAGCTGCGTCTAAGCTAAGGCAGCATCAATTGACTACCCAGTAGACACATGCATTTCTATCTACCACTGCAAACAAAAAGATTTAACTGCAGTTGAGATGAAATTGCAAGGGAAAACCGTTAATAGCAACTGGGAAGTTCAGGGCAGAACGTTTGGGATTCAACTTTTCAACAATTTCCTATTGCAGAATAAGGAACCTTCTAAATCTATAAAAGGGTACGAGAACTCAACTTATTCTTTCCCCAATGGATTTTAGTTTTTCTTAGTTTTTAGCACCACTTCTGAATTTTCATCCCCTCTTCATGAATCTTTTGATGGGGTCCCCTCATTATGAATATTTCCTAGCTAGGCACTTCCAAAAAACTTATTCCTCAAGTTTTTTTATTCAAAGGGACTGAATTGGGGGAGGAAATTTACTGTGCATTACATTTTTCCTAAAGAATGGTAATGAATTACATGAGACAAATTTGAGCAGAAATATGAGAAAATGAAGCGAAACCATGTTTTGAATGATTCAGATATAGAAACATCATAGCATTTGGCTTCTTAAGAGTTTATACTCCAGGGAAGTTGATTAGTTAGGCTAGACACTAACCCATCAGAGTATTTTGCCTCCAACTGTTTGTATTCGTCAATGAGGAATTGCCTCCCAGGAATAACTGTGCTCTAAGGAAAAGCAAGAGACAAATGTTTGCAAATTATATGGCCAAATAAAAGAAAGTTATGGAAAACCAAAGTTAAAGAAACAATTTCAAGAATTAGATTAACTGGCGGACCTGCTTGCTAGCTATGGCACCAAGCTGACTTCCTCGAGGACGACTATGAAAATATTGCTCAGATTCCTCATCAGAAACTTTTTGCACAGGCCCTTCAATTCTTACCTAGATACCACACTGTTGTTTTAAGATCCATCCAGAAAAAAACAACCTTTTTATGATCAATAACAGTATTTCATCAGCGGCAGGAGAAGCAACCATGGCTTATAATTCAACACCCAATGTAGCTTGCACATGGATTGAGTTCTTTTCTAATAGGCAACTTTTACTCATAAAACATGCCAAATGTTAAGATAAACACTAGAAAATACAAAAGCAGTTTCCTTTTAGTCCGGCAGGCAACTAAGAAGGTCTAGTAAAGTATGAATATCATATAGTAGATTTTCCATCTTCCCACAAAATGCTAAGAGATATAAACACTTGTATTGTTAGTCTATGCTAACAATAGTAAATAGGTATTGATTGCTTACTAATTTCCTAATTAGACTGCTTAAATCTTTCTTCATGAAGATAGGGACAAGAACACCAACAGATCCTCTATCATAGATAGCTTAACTCAGGACATACCTGGCGATTCAAATCATCCCAGTAAAAGAGGAGTGCAGCACGAGGATTTTCAGCTATTTGTTGGCCCTTGCTACCTTCATAATTGGTGTACCTACACAGAGAAGACTCAACGTAAGAATTAAAAAACAAAGTAGTATCTTCTGAATGACATTTAGAATGTACTACCATAAAAGAGAGCAGAACTAACCAGACAAAACCATCCTTGTCAAATCCTTTCAGCAATACGATCCGTGATGAGCTTCAGTTGAAACAAAAGTCATAATATGCCATAAGTTTATGGTCCAAGTAAGAGATAAAACAACTTTTCGAAGAATTTAAAACCAGAACCAACATGCATATACACAATTTGAGACGCTAATCAAAGATTCAGAATTTAAGCTATCTGCAGACATGTCTCATTCAAATGAAATGATAATCTAACCAAAATTCCCAACCATCTAGCTTTTTATGGTTACAAGTACCACAAAGTAGGTTTATAAAGTAAAGAACCAATGGGAAAATTAGATTCACTTGCCATTCAATGCAAATGGACAGCACTCTTTTTGCATAGTAAGCAAAGGGCATTGGAAGGAATAGCAGAAAATTGTACAAAGAGACATCATTTTCCAATCTTCTCAAAAGTGTAAAGAGAGAGAGAGAGAGAGAGAGAGAGAGAGAGAGAGAGAGACAGAGAGAGAGACAACAATTTTCCTTAAATATCCTGCTAATTCTCATATCAAAACTGTTGCTAGTTTCACAGTTGAGTGAACCAAACTGTCTTATGAAAGTTCTCTAAAAATAGCTCTCATCACAATTTCTTGGTCAGTCAATAATGCAAGAGAGTCACATATTATTCCAGCAGATGCGTTAAAATATAAAATAAAATGATTAAGTTTTTGGAAAAGCCATGTGAGACTCACGGCTTGCCATCTTTTCCAGTAGTTGACAAGGCCATGGCGTTCGGTTCCTTCAAGCCTGCAGCCATTGCATCATCAAACCACTTTTGGAACTGCATAAAGACAAGGCTGATCTAGTTATAAAGCAACAACGGAATTTAGAAGTTAAACATAAAATCACAGACAATATTCTAGAAACATGGCTTAGAATTAGTGACACCTGAAATATGGTCAACTATCTATCAAGATTACAAGAAAAAAAAAAGTTGTCGGTCATCATCCACTCTGCTTTAATTAACTTATACCTGATCAAAGGGGTCAGCGGCGACCTCCTCCTCAAGCAGCGCAGGAGAAATATAGTTCTCCCTCATAGATGATATGTCAATTTTTGGAGGCTTTCCAATTCGGACGCACATGGAAGTGCCAGGATACGCTGGTAGTTGGAGATTGAATTTGTTTTTAATGGATGGTGGAACAAATCTGCCACCTAAAAAGTGGTGCGGGCCAGAAAACCTTTTGGCACACAACTTAGGGGCAGTTAGAGAAACCTACATTCAAGAAATTTTACTTGTTAGGTGACTCGAAATTAAACGAAAGTCAAAACAGTAAGGCGATCCAAATATCAAATACAAACAAAAAAGAGATACATACCAGCATGTCAGGTTTAATACCTTCACCACTTAGATCTCCTTCTTCCACATGCCATCCAGATGGGATATCTATAGAGACGATGGCAGGTGATTTCTGATGCTTATCGTCACTAATCTTTAGTCCCACGAGTCTCTGAATTAAGTCGTCAAAAGGTGGCCTTGGGTTACCTGGACAAGTTTTAAGAGATTACTAGACATCTTATAAAAACTAAAGAAAGATAGCGGTGCACACACTTTACTACAAAAACTTCTTCTTTTGTTTTATCTTTTGAAAAGACAAAAATTCCTTTTCTTAATCTAGGAAGTTTAAGATTGTTTCCATAAATTTTTTGGAAGCAACCTTTGCAAAGGTACTTGGTTGCTACCTCATTCAATTTTTCTGTTCCTTCATTCTATCCGACAACTTCTCTTCTCTTCTCTATGGTTCTATCCTAAAATCTTATTATAATTAGACCTAAAGAAGAATCTCAGTTTCTCTTCATTTTTATATATTATTGATTTCAAGCCATCCACCTGAGGGATGTAGAAGGATATTTTAATTATTTCTCTATCCTGTTAGTCATCGACAAAAAAACCCACCTTTCTGAGCTATATCATGTATCAAACAATTCTACACACTTCCAGACCTTAATACAAACAAAATCATTTGTAGATTTTCTTCCAAGGAAAACACGACAAATTTGACCCAAAAACCATCCTTATCCTGCCTCAACACTCTGCCCCTTCATTTTTTAAAAATCTATATTTGGTTTCAAGCCTTGCAACTAAGGAATGTAGAAGGATTACTTTTGTAATTTTTTCCCTTTCCTGTTAATCATGGACAAAAACCCCCCTTTCTGATCTATTTCGGGTATCAAACCATTTTATACATTTCCATCAGACCTTAAAACAAACGACAATACTTGTAAATCTTTCCACCAGGAAACCACAATGAAATTTGACGAAAAAACCATCATTATTCTGCCTCAACAAAAGAAAATGCCCTATATGTTTAACAGTGTACATTTTCTATTTCTCTGTTTTCTCTGATACCAGCTGCAGTGTCATCTCATCTGGAAAGGAAGAAGATTCTAGTTTTATATGGATCAAAAAGAAAGGATTACTACATGGCTAAAGATATAAGAAGTTACACCAGAATTCTTTCTTAAATAACCCCACCGCTCCCGTTCTTTTCCATGATAGGAGGAATCATTATACAAAGGTAAAGCAAAAGCAACTTATCCATAAAACAATGTAAATGACATGAACAAAAGAAAGAGAAAGAAATATAAATGAAAGGCTTCCAACCAAAAGATTCTTAAAGTTGAGTAATTAATTGTTGAAGCTCAATGACAAAAAGAACTCAAGAAAAACTGTACCATGGAACGAGAATCCAAACATTGCATCTACTAGAATGTCAAAGCTGTTAGACAAGTCCTTTGGTAGATCTTCCAATGACAAGAAAGGAACTGACAGCGACTCGAGCTAGAAAAAGGTTGATGCATAAAAAAGCTGAATAAATGAAACTTCTAATTGAAATATGGATGATAAATTGTTCATCATAAAGCTGAATATAAATTGATACCTGAGTTACCAAACCATTATAAAGAGGCTTAGCAGTACGCTTAGGGTAACATATGAATGGCTTATAGCCAAAGTGATATAGATGACGAGCAGCTACAAG
Source organism: Nicotiana knightiana (assembly GCA_005239525.1). Classification (NCBI taxonomy): domain Eukaryota; kingdom Viridiplantae; phylum Streptophyta; class Magnoliopsida; order Solanales; family Solanaceae; genus Nicotiana; species Nicotiana knightiana. The sequence goes on from ML368924.1 coordinate 11,782, forward strand.
ACCGTCACCACCATTATTGCCAGGACCACAAATAGTAAGAACACGACTGAACTCACTTGGTTTGTAGACCTGTCAAAAGAATTAAATCACAGCCTTAAAGCCTCAACGAATCAAAAGCCTGATGGTATTTGTCTATCAACCTATACTCCACTCAAAAATTGCTAAGATGGGAGAGAAATGAGATGTCCAATATGCAGGGGAAAAACAAATTACTAAAAATTCAAAAATTCGACAGGCCAAGAATGCAGATGCTATACATTTACATTGTTACTTTTGCGTCAAGATCTAACATAACGAAAATACTCAAACCCATACAACTGAAACAAACTGGAAGTCTCATCAAAATGCATCTTCAACCTTGTCAATTTGTCATTAATTGAATTAAAGAAGTTGATAAATAAAATATATAGAAATCTTTGTAGAAAAATTGCAAAGCGAATTCGAACTACTCACCTCTGCAATTGCAGTGGCAACACTCAAGCCAGCCAGTTCCTACAATCAAAACCACAAAGTCACCTAGCATACTAAAAAAAATTCCCTAACAAAAGTTAAAAAGATATTACAATTATGGAAAAAAGAAAAGAGGGAAAATTAAGAGGCTAACCATAAGTTGATCAACGCTGAAACCAAGAGGACCCATAAGTATCTCATCTATTTCGGCAGCTTCTTGCTGATTTAAGTAAGATATGGACTCTGGTTTTTGCTGTACGCTATCCATTTTTGTTGCCATTCCTCTCAATGAACCCCAAGATTTCCCACTAAATCCAATCTTGGGTCTTAAACCCAAAAACCTCTTTCATTCACAACATTGAGCAAATACATAATTCATTAGCTGACAATTCTACACGTAGCGAAATAAAGATCATACGCTCACACACGTGCATAAATAATAGTAATAACTAAAAGAAAAAGAATTTACCGGAAGAAGAAGAAGATGTGAAGTGGTGAGAGAGCGAGTGGCGTTGAAATTAGGGACAGAAATAGGAGCTGAAGAAGGAAGTAATATTGGGGTGAGAAGACGTGACATTCTTTTGGCTTTGCGCAACAAGGGAAGCATTTTATAAAGCTCCGAATTATGACAATAAAGTAACAACGGAGTTTTGTGGCATTGTTTGTGGCCTCTCGCCGTGGCCATTTTTTCTTTGATTTATTAGTACTAGGAGTATTTTATTTTGCCCACCCTATTTCTTTCTTTTACACGTGAAACCTCTAGATAAATTGTAGCAGCTACATTTTATTTATTTATTTTTTATTCCTACCATGGGGCCATGAAAGTGGCTTTTAAATATTGAAAGATTATTAGTTAATAATAATGTAAAATTAGTGCGTGTAAGGATTTATAATTTAATAATATTTTTATCTTTGAGTACTCCCATATCTTAAGTATGCTCTCTCTATATATATGTGTGTGTATTCTGCATTTTATTTCATATAAAATAATATATAAATTTCGTGAAAGTTATACTAGCCTTAGTAATATAATTCCTGGTTTCTTAGTATTAAAATTCACATAATTTATGCAAAGGTTAATATAAGAAACTAAAAAATGTATTAAATATACTTGATTATTGTAGTAATGCAAAATTTTATATCAAATGTTATAAGTTATAGTTGGAAATTAGATATTCTTACCTCCAACCAAACAGTTCTTAGTGAATTTGAATACGATTGATTCAAGGACCAGGCAAGTAAAATATTTGCTTTAGGCACTCAAATTTTTGGGACCTAAACGCTTTAATATATTTTTGGATGTTAGTTGGCTTAGATAATATTAAATTCGTAGAAAAAATCTATATGAGAAAGATACAAATACTGATACATTTTAACAGTAAAAAAATTTAGTACTTTGAATTAAACTACTCAAATTTATATTACTAAATAATATTTTTTACAATAAAATCCAAGATAACATATTACAAACACATGACTTACATCTTATTAACTTGAATTAACCCTTTATAATATTATTTCAATATTATTATCAGATGTTTGTTGTGGATTTGAACGCTTTGTATCTTGTAAAAGTACTATGCTATAAACAAAAAATACATAACAAAGAAAATGCCTCTTATTTGAATTTGGCTTTAGCTACTAATTTTGTTGAGCTACCGCTGTGTTTGCAACTATTAAGTTACAACTTCGTATAGAAGTTAGTTGTTAACATTAAATTATTACGTTTTTCATGCTTATACATAATTACATGGCATCGTCTATTAACCACAAAATAATAACAGAATAGCTGTTGAACTTCAGGAAGACTCTATGCACTCCGAACCCTTCCAGATAGCTTTTTCAGCTCCTCGGCATGTTTTTTTATGAGCAAGTCTTCTCACAGTAGAGGATCAATTGTTGTAGGCACTAAGTATATAATTATATATTATCCATTGTACGGGAATGAAGATATCTTGTCTTCTATATGTAACAAGATGTCCTATGTCAATTGATTTATCTCATTTATAGTCTATTTCACCACTTGGTGCGGATGTTGACGACTGACGTTGTTGTAATCAACGGGAGCTGGAATTGAAGATGTACCTGCGTTCCGGTTGTAGATGCCTCTTGTTCATGATAGCCTTAGATCTATAAAACTTTATTTATGTACTTTTCAAATAGATGTATTTACTTCATTTCAGCTTTGTAAACTCTATTCTTAGAAGTTCATGATTTGTACTACCAGTTCTTAGGGAATGTATAAGATTCAGTTAACTTCTCTATTTAATTGTTTTTTTGATTTCATTGGAATTGGACAGTTGTTAGTTGGCTTACCTAGTGGGTTGGGTTAGGTTCCATCACGACTAGTTGGATTTTGAGTCGTGACAAATTGGTATCAAAGCTCGAGGTTCATAGATTTTATAAGTCATGAGCAAGTGTCTAGTAGAGAGCGAGAGATGGCGACTGCTAGAAAGAGTGCATCGGTCATGGAGGAATTCGTGAAGCTTGAGAAGGTAGGGGAGGGGACTTACGGAAAGGGTTCAAAGTGAGACACAGGGTTACTGACGAACTCGTAGCACTGAAGCAGATGAAGCTTCCCGAGGATGAGCAAGGTGTTTGTAACACTACTATCTGCGAGATCTCTCTTCTGTGGATGCTCTCTAGCGGTCCTCATATTGTCAAGTACGTATACCCTCACTAACATTTCTCTTTTCTTACTCCATTTCTCTATTCCCTGCCCTGGTTAGGTCATCTACTGAATTTTATTTTAAATAAAACACTAATATAAATTCCCTATTCAAAATATAAATAGGGAAAAGAAAATAATAAAAAATCGGGTACATGCGCAAGCGTGAAAAAACTAGCATATATGCAGTTTTTCGAGTTTTTTGAATCCCAAGCTTTATAGACTTCGGTTTCCTGAATATTTTTCTTTTATTTACTAATTTTAAAATCCTAATCCTAAATATTTTTACTTACTTTGTTTTGCTAAATGGTACGTCCCAGTCCATCTAAGATTTGGCTCACATGACACTTTTATATATATATAAAACCTTATTGTTTAGAGTTTTCATTCACTTTATTTTTCATCACAGTTCTAGTAACCAAATTCAACGGCAATGTCGATGCCTTTCACAAATTGGCATACTACTGATCTTGCTGCTACAAAAACACAATTCAATATTGTCATGTTCAATCAACAATCAGACAAAGCAATGTACACATCTTCATTAGTTGGTCTTTTCCTCCGCTAAAATTTATTATGATCAATACAAATGACAGTTTTATGTCCAACTCAGGATTAGCAGAATTTGAGGTGTTGCACAAGATGACAAAGGAAGGTGTTGGGTGGATTATATGAAAAATATAGTATGAAAGCAATATCAAGCCTTACACCAGAGCTATGGGCTATACATGGTGTTCTAACCCTAGCAACAAATTACAACTTGAAAAAGGTTATCATTGAAACCGATTCGAGTGTTTCCCTGATGTTACTAAGGGTGAGAGATAATGTCGATATCCACCCTGACCGTGTTGTGATAGAAGAGCATACGTGCCTTATATTCGAATTTAAAATATCCTTATTTCACAAGACAAGCTAATAATTGTGTTGATCATATGTCAATGTGTCACGACCCAAATTCCCTCTGTTGGGTATCGTGATGACACTTAGTCTTAGGGACTAGGTAAGCCTAGAAGTTACTGAATAACAACAATAAATAAAGGAAAACTAACAGTCTTGATATAGAATCTCCACAGAATGTACAAACTTTTTCAAAACCGGTAGTACAAGTCATAAGCTCTACGAATCTTCTACAACTTCTAAGTACAAATGTTTGGAATTAGATACAACAATGTATGAATAATAAACACAAAGAAGGTGACTCCGACGCCTGCGAACGCAGCAGCAGGTTACCTTGAGTCTCCTCGGCAACCATTCACACAACTACTATAATATATACCTGTATCTGCACACAAAAATATGTAGAAGTGTAGTATGAGCACACCACAGCGGTGCCCAGTAAATATCAAGACTAACCTCGGTGGAGTAGTGACGAGGACTAGTCAAGACACCACTGGTCTACAAGATAAATAACATGAATGTAGAGATGACCAAACGTTACATCTATGTAAGACTTCACAAAATAATTTACAACAATGTCAATATAATGCGGAAGTACAGAAAGTAATCACGAAACAACACAAAATTACCCCGAAAGATGGACAACAAAATAAGCTAAACCGAAAGAAAACACAATACAATAGAGAACACCAATAACTCAACTCTACATCGGTTTGTTCACATCGGGCCTTAGCCACTAAAATCCATATACTGGTGAAAATCTTTAAACAACAGTTCATATGAAAACTTCTGCAAATAAAAATCATTTTAGTATGGAAGAGTTTCCTTTGAAAACATATTTTCTCCAAAATTAGATATAAGTATATTTAATAGAGAGAATTACGTAAAACATAGGTTCTTTCAAAATACGAAACTTCTCAAAGATGCTTTCCCAATAAATGACTTTCAAATCTCATTTTAGGCAAGACTAGTTCTTTTCAAATATACCTCCGATGTAAAAGTCATTCAAGTATAATCATTTCAAACCATTGCTTTTTTAATAACACTTTTCAATAAAATCCCTTGATCAAAATCTCCTCAAGATTTATCCACCGGAACTCAGTCCGTAACTCAGAAATTACCATGCCGTACAGAAGAAATATCAAATCTTGCCAGTAAATGCAGTAAGAGATCAGTAGGAATATCCAAATTTAGAACAACGAAATAAAATGCAAAGACAAGTGCACGACATCACCCTTCGTGTTTTTACTCGCATCCTCACCCAAACAAGTGTACGGCATCACCCTTCGTCCTTTACTCTCATTCTCACCAAAACAAGTGCACGACATCACCCTTCGTGCTTTACTCTCATTCTTACCAAAACAAGTGCACAACATCACCCTTCGTGCTTTTACTCTCATAACATGGCACGACATTATCCTTCGTGCTTTAATATCATAACACGACACGGCATTATCCTTCGTGCTTTAATATCATAACATGGCACGACATTATCCTTCGTGCTTCAATATCATAACATGGCACGACATCACCATTCGTGCTTTATTACTCTCATCCTCACAATACACGGCATCACCCTTCGTGCTTTACACTCTTCCTCACCCAAACAATATCAAGAACAACAGTTTGGCAAGGAAAAACCAACAATATGACCCATAAATCACCACATCCCGACAAGGGAGTCAACAATACAAACAATATCATTAACAGCATAACCAGTAATAAAAACCACAACATCCCGGTAAGGGAGTCAACAATACAACAATATCATTAACAGCATAAACAGTAATAGGGACCATCACATCCCGGCAAGGGAGTCAATAATACAAACCATATCATTAACAGAATAGACAGTAACATAAACCATAACATCCCGGCAAGGGAAACAACTATAACCAATCTCACCTAAAGAGTTAACTTCACGGAATAACACTCAGCCTAAACAAAAGGCCTAATAATAGGCAACATCAAGGAAATATCAATAATATAAATGTCTAACAATTAGACCTAAGTGGCACTTAAGGGAATAGTCATATAAATCACAATGTAAGACTCACGGGCATGCTTGACTCCAACGAATAGATGTTCCAACTATGGCTAGTCAACTATAAGGCTAGATGACACTAATTATAGTCAATTAGGAAAGCTAGGAAGAAGATATAGCATGATAATAAGAGAAGTAGAATATTCAGTTAAGTCAAGTAAAGTCAAATAGCCAACGAAGAATTCAAAAACAAGTAATTCTAATTTAAAAAGGAAGGAACGAAATTAACAATCAAGGATTCAAGTGTAACAATTATAAATCATACACAGGTAATATAAGAATCTACGAATCCTAAAATGGCAATCTAATTGCAAATAAGTACGAGTACACACTCGTCACCTCGCATACTCGGACTACAATCAACAAGGAAGACTCAATCCTAAGGGGTAGTTCCCCCACACAAGGTTAGGCAAGATACTTACCTCAAAGACGATAATCCGGTACTCAAAATTAGACTTCTCAGGCGGGAAGGCCTACGGACGGCTCAAAATCAACTAAAACAACTTCAAAATACATAATAAACGTATAAGGAATTATTCCGAATAATAAAGTTTCAATCCTTACAAAATTATAAAGATCGACCCAAAAGTCGACCCCCGGGACCGCACCCCGGAACCCAACAAATTTTACAAATTTCGATTACCCATTCCGATACGAGTTCACCCATACTAAATTTATCCAATTTCGATGACATTTGATCTTTCAAATCATAAATTTACATCTTAGAAGTTTTCTTTCAAAACCCACAATCCCCTCAACCCAAAACACAAATTAAATGATAAAAACAAGAACTAATTCATGAAATATATTAAATTCTAGTGGAAGAACACTTGCCCATTCGCTTTGTGTGAAAAAACCTCAAGGAATCGCCCATAATCGAGTTCAAGAAGTCAAAATATGTTTAAAATGGCGAAACCCTCGATTTTGCAAACTTATATTCTGCCTAGGTGTTTTGTGAATCGCGATTGCGGGGATCGAGGCGCGATCGTGTAGAAGAAAAATGAAGCTGGCTTAAAATTCTCTACGCGATCGCGGAATAGCTTATGCGATAGCGTATAAGGAGTAAGTTAGCTTCTGCGATCGTAGGCCAACTATTGCGATCACATAGAAGAAGAAATGGCCACTGCCAAATAACAATGTGAGATCGTGAACGTGTGTATGCGATCGTGTAGAGTGAAGTCTACAAGCTGTGCGATCGTGAAGTAAACAGTGCGATCGTGATTAAGGAAACTAAGCTGGTCCATTTTACACTATGCGATCGCATAGAAGGGGACACCAGATAGCAGAAACAACAGAGGAAAATGAGAGAAAATGGACCCGAACCCTATCCGAAACACACCCGAGCCCTCGGGGCTCAAAACCAAATATACACACAACCTTAAAAATATCCCACGGACTTATTCGAGTAATCAAATCACCAAAATAACATCATAAGCATCGAATTAAACCTCAAGATCAATGAAATTTCTCAAAACTTCTTTAAACATCAATTTTTGCATTTAAGGTCCGAATCACGTCAAACTAAGTCTGTTTTTTACCAAATTTCATAGATAGCACATATAAGGCATATAAAACCTGTACCGGGCTCCGGAACCATGATACGGACCCGATATCACAGGTTTCACCTCAAATTTCAAAAACCTTTATATTTTACAGAAAATAATTTTCTTTAAAAAAATCATTTCTCGGGCTTGGGACTTCGGAATTCGATTCCGGGCATACGCCCGAGTCCCATATTTTCCTACGGACCCTCCGGGACCTTTAAATTATGGATTTGGGTCCGTTTACCAAAAACGTTGACCGAAGTCAACTTTGTTCAAATTTCTAACACAAAAATTATCATTTTATCAGTTTTTCATATAAAGGCTTCCCGGCTACACGCCCGGGCTGCGCACGCAAATCAAGGGGAGATAGAAGGAGGTTTTCACGACTTCGAAACATAGAATTAGCTAGAAAAAATACAGGATGACCTTTTTTGTTATCACATCAACCAACTGTCACGACCCGAAATCCCACTTTTAGGCCGTGATGGCGTCTAACATTGAACCCGCTAGACAAGCCAACATTACTAGTTATTCTGATTTATTCCTTTGCTATTTAGCAGTTTAAAAGTGACATATAAGAACAAATAGAAATGAGAATGCGGAAGGTAAGAAATTCAACAAACTAACATAATAAATCTTACGAAAATTTCCTTAAACATACCCCCAGAACTGGTGTCACAAATGTATAAGTCATTCAAATATAATCATTTCAAACCATTGCTTTTTCAATGATACTTTTCAATAAAATTCCTTGATCATTATCTCCACAAGATCTATCCACCGGAACTCAGAAATTTCCAGGCAGTACAGGAGGCATATCAAATCTTGCCAATAAATGCAATAAGAGATCAGTAGGAATATCCAAATTTAGAACAACGGATGAGAATGCAAAGAAAAGTGCACGGCATCACCCTTCGTGCTTTTACTCTCATCCTCACCAAAACAAGTGAACGGCATCACCCTTCGTGCTTTACTCTCATCCTCACCAAAACAAGTGCACGACATTATCCTTCGTGCTTTAATATCATAACATGGCACGACATTATCCTTCGTGCTTTAATATCATAACATGACACGACATTATCCTTCGTGCTTTAATATCATAACATGGCACGACATTACCCTTCGTGCTTTTACACTCTCATCCTCACAATACACGACATCACCCTTCGTGCTTTACACTCTTCCTCACCCAAACAATATCAAGAACAACAGTTTGGCAAGAAAAACCAACAATATGACCCATAAATCACCACATCCCGTCAAAGGAGTCAACAATACAAAAAATATCATTAACAACATAAACAATAATAGAAACCATCACAACCCGGCAAGGAAGTCAACTATACAAACCATATCCAGCATAAACAGTAAGAGAAACCATCACATCCCGGCAAGGGAGTCAACAATACAAATCATATCATTAACAGCATAAATAGTACAAAAACCATAACATCCCCGCAAGGGAAACAACTATAACCAATCTCACCTAAACAGTTAACTTCGCAGAATAACGCTCCGCTTAAACAAAGGCCCAATAATAGGAAATACCAATAACATAAATGTTTAACAATTAGACCTAAGTGGAACTTAAGGAAATAGTCATATAAATCACAATGTAAGACTCACGGGCATGCTTGACTCCAACGAATAGATGTTTCAACTACGACTAGTCAACTATAAGGCTAAATGTCTATTAGGCAAGCTAGGAAGAAAATATAGCATGATGATAAGAGAAGTAGAATATTCAGTTAAGTCAAGTAAGGTCAAATAGCCAACGAAGGAATCCAAAAACAAATAATTCTAATTTAAACAGGAAGGGTTAAAATTACAACCAAGGATTCAAATGTAACAATTATAAATCATACACAGGTAATATAAGATCCTACGAATCCTAAAAGGCCAATCTAATTACAAATAAGTCCGAGTACACACTCGTCACCTTGCATACTCGGACTACAATTAACATGGAAGACTCAATCCTAAGGGGTAGTTCCCCCACACAAGGTTAGGCAAGATACTTACCTCAAAGACGACAACCCGGTACTAAAAAATAGACTTCTCGGGCGGAAAGACCTCCGGACGGCTCACAATCAACTAAAACAACTTCAAAATACACATACAATGTATAAGGAACTATTACGAATAATAAAGTCTCACTCTTTACAATATTATATAAATAAACCCAAAAGTCGACCCCTGGGCCCGCACCTCGGAACCCGACAAATTTTATAAATTTCGATTATCCATTCCGATACAAATTCACCCATACTAAATTTATTCAATTTCGATAACGTTTGGTCTTTCAAATAATGATTTTTTTTCATTTTATAAGTTTTCTTTCAAAACCCACAATTTCCTCAACCCAAAACAAAAATTAAATGATAAAAATAAGAACTAATTCATGAAATATAATTAATTATAGTGGAAGAACATTTACCCATTAGATTTGCGTGAAAACCCCTCAAAATCGCTCCCAAATAAAGCTCAAAATGTGAAGAAAATGGCTAACCCTCGTTTATATGAATCTGCCCAGGACATCCGCACCTGCGACCCCTTAACCGCACCTGCGCAATCACAGGTGCGAAACACAAACCGCACTTGCGCCCAAGAATCGCCCCTGCGGGGGCCGCACCTGCGCCCCAAAGTTCCGCACCTGCGGAGGCTGCCCAGTCCGCTTGTCCTAGAACCTGCGTGCTCTTTACTGCACCTGTGAAGCTCGCACCTGCGGTCCCCTATCCGCAGGTGCGACCATACCAGAACAGCAGCACCAGCTGCATCTCCAAACTTCAGTCCTTCCGATAACCGTCCTAAACCATCCTGAGCCCCTCGGGACCTCGACCAATTACTCCAATAGGTCACATACCAACGCATGAACTTAGTCAAACTTTTGGAACACCCAAAACAACATTAAAACACCGAATAAATCTCTGATTCAAGCCTAGAATTTCTAAACTAAAGAAATACGCCAACGATGCCAAAACTAACCCAAACCACATCCGAATGACCTGAAACTTTGCGCACACGTCACAAATGATGCTACTAACCTATTCCAACTTCCGAAATTTCATTCCGACCCCGATATCAAAATTTCACCTATCGGCCGAAATCGCCGAAATTCTAACTTTCACCAAATTACCTCAAATCACTCTACAGACCTCCAAATCCAATTTCGGACACGCGCCTAAGTCCAAATTCATCATACGACGTTGTTGACATTAACCAAATCTCATTCCAAGGCCATTTACACAAAAGTCAAACCTCCGGTCAACTTTCTTCACTTAAGCTTCAAAATTTGAAAATTCTCTCCCAATCCGACTCCGGATTAACCGGTAACTGAATCTAACCATGCACACAGGTCGATATACACAAAGTGAGGCTGCTTATGACCTTATCACCGAACGGAGCTTAAATTCTCAGAACGATCCTCCCCCTCTTAAAACAAACGTTTGTCCTCAAACGTGCCAAGATTCACCTTGAACTCATCCAATCACTGATTGTACACTCACATGATTCAATCAACATAATAAAACCTATAGGCAGGATTTCTACCCAACTTTAACAAAGATATAGGAACCCCCCTGCTTTTACTAATAAATCCCAAATATGTTATTACAGAGATTATTACAGCCCAAAATATTGAAATGAATTACATAACGGTAGCAATTACACTATAGGGAGCCTTCATAGGCCCAATCTAAACCTGGGAACCAGGCGTTCAATCATAACAAATATGGAGCATAGTAGTGATCCATCCATGGCACATAAAATTAGGTTTTCAATGTGTCAAAGTTTCCAAGGGCCTCAGGGACTCCGGGTAATGCTCACACCAGAACCACATTCAGAAAATAAATCACAAAACATTGGAAGACCAGCCCAAAGTGTCAGAGTTCGGAGGAGTCTCAAGGACCCTAGGCAGTGCCCACACTGGTGGTGGTGAGAACCTAAATGAATAAGACTAGGAGTTCAAAACCCAATGCATAAAGGTTAAAGGGGGGAGGTTTTAAAATAGTTTAATTTTCAGAAGCAAGCAAATTCAGAATATAGAGTTACAGACAGAACTGCACCAAGAAACAAACAAAGTTCATGTTCAGTACATAGTTCAAACATATTGGCATTTGATTAGGATAAATATTAAAGCAATCATGGCTTAAACACAGAGACAGAAACAAACTGAACCTATAAATTAAACCACAAACATATTTAATTACATGCTTACAGTATCTGGCAAGGTTCAGAACAAGAAACAGACTGAACTAACCTAGGAAAAGGGGTAACCTTATTTGAAGTAACTTAGTTTATCATTATTACTAAATGGGATCATGTAGTGACATAGAAAGCAGAATCATGCTGTGGATTGAAACAAACTAATCGAATAAAGCATAGAGAACAGAATAGTAAGAGTTAAGGCATACCAGTTAAGAAGAAAGCATGTAAGAATACAATAGCAAGGTCAAATTCTAGAGCTTTCAGCCGCCCAAATAATAGCCACTTATTACAGAAATCAGAATAAGATAATAAAGAGAGAGCTTAAGCTTTTTGTGAGAACAAAGAGTTCGAGAGTGCTAGAGTTGTCCTAAAGGGAGTGAGGACGGGGGTTTAAATAGCACTTACTGAAGTAAACAAATAAGGTAATGAACCAGTCATACACAAATAAGGTATGAAAATAACTTAACAATCAATTTAAGGTCGGCATGAATCAATTAACAAGACAAATTCGAGTAAAGTCAGGCTAGTACCACTTAATTTAAGGAAGACCTTATATGGAATCAATCATAGTCAAGTACTAGGTTAAATAAGGTAAGAAATAATTCCAAAATCAATTAGAAGTCGAGTTCAATAATCAGAACATAAAATCAGGCCAGTAAGGTTAAGTTAAGGGAAATCGCACAAATTATTAATCACATACTGGAATAAGGTAAGGACAGGTAAAGTATAATAAGGAAACACCAGCACCAAAGGAACGACTAATTTCAAACTCTAATTTAGGTAAGCAATTAATCGTCAGGGTTAAAACAAACAGGCAGAAATAGTAAAAGAACAATTAAATAATCGGAACCCTAAGAAAATAGGCAGAAATACAAAGACATGAAATAAGTAAAATCAGTCAAAACAAAAATAAGGAAACCCTAATAGATACCCAGAGACGAATACATTTAAAGGTTAAAAATATTTTTGCCAAATTTTTTTTTGAAATAAAAACCCTAGTTTTTAGGGTAAAAACAATCGGTCATAAAATAATAATAGAAAAGTACTAGAAAATATAGAGTCAGAAGTACTGAAAATTTTTTTAAAAAAGAAAGAGAAATACCAAAACGAACATAAAATCATTTCAGATCTGAAAAGATCTAAACAGATTCGACCAAAAAATAACCAGATTCAAAAAAAAAAAAATAGAATTTGAACCAAATTTGGTTTGAATTAGAGATTTGAAACCCTAAGATACAAAAATATTCGTACGCACAGGTATCAGGATGAACATAGACGAAATAGCAATGATATGAGAGACTTTGAACCAGATCGGGTTCGAGTCCCTTGAGATTCACTTGCCATTTGAGGCAAATGAATCAAGTAGCATCAAAATCGGGTAACCAGTAGAGAAACAAAGCCAAATAAGGCAGGAAATCAAGGGAAGATCCCACGAATCAAGAGGGAAAGTGTGAGGGTGGGCTAGGGTTTGAGGGGGTGAGAGAGGTGAGGAGAGGAGAGTATCCAAAGACGGCGGGCTGGGGCGAATGAGTTAGGGTGTAGAGTTTTGGTATATTAAAAAGGGACGGTGGATTTAGGGTCGTTGATCTTCTGAGATCAACAACCAGGATTAGATATAGGTGGGGCGGGTTTAATTGGACGGGATGGTATGGGTAGTTGGGTTAGTGTATTGGGTATTGGGTTATTGGGTTGGATAGGTCCGAAAAATCAATTTAAAAGGACTATGTTTTAAATACACATTTAAATTAATAAAATATTTTTTAAAATAATTAATAAAATGATAAAAATAATATTTTTATATGGAAATTATTTTAAAATAATTATTAATATTAAGTCATTTTTCGTGTAAATAATGTAATTATGCATATATGAGCTATTATTACAAAGTTATTGCAATTATAGCCTAAAGATACAAATATAATTACGTATAAAATGATTAAAGCTCAATATAAATATAAATGATAAAAATTAAGTAATAAATCATTATAAAATTATTTATGATGCAATTAGTAATCATTTAGATAATAAAATGCTGGAATAAATTGATTAAAAATCCTCTAAAAATTACAGAAAATTATGGAAAAATATTGGTTGATGCTCATGCACTATTTTGAAAGTATATATATATATATATATTTAAAATATATATGGGGAAATTGGGTATCAACAATTGCCCTTCTTTACCCGGGAAGGATGAAAGAGTTGTCGGGTAAAGATATGCTGGGCAATTTTGACCAAATAGGGATTTGAGAGATGTAGGCCGCACTCCGGTTTTCGATCTGCCTACATATCACTAGTTTTATAGGAATCAGGTCGTGTGTAGTTCTGGATCCATCGACGGAATAAAACGATGGAGTTATTATAACGACGGACACAAGGTTTCGAATAGGATGGAAACGGTTATGGTGAACAATCAGGTTTGAAATAATTTGAAGGAACTGGAGTAGGATTTCTCCTGTTGGGATAACAGTTACTTACAGGTTCACCTGCAAATCCACAAAATATATATCGTGAGCATATATATAAATTTTCGTAAATTTAGACATGATGTAAATTCCCTTCAGACCGTGAAAACTGTCTTTGGACGGTGAGGATGACGTCCTTAGACCATGACGTCTCGGGCCATGAGTTGTGCCGTAAGGGATTCGCAGGACATGAAATGATATTCTCGGGCCATGAAAATGGTGCCTCCGAACCATGACGCCTTTGAATAATGGTGTGCAAATTTGAGAGATTCTCAGGCCATGGCATGATGTCCTCCGGCTATGAGGATGGTGCCTTCAGACTATGATGCCTTCGGACAAGTTGGCAATATTTCAGCCCATGGGGTGCAGAGGTATGATAATAGAGGAAACAAGACAGATCTTAGTCTTGTGTGAAGTTGAGGGCAGAGCATAGCCCGATGCAAGAGAGGCAGTGCTTAGTCTCGTGTGAGATTCGGGATAGTGTTTAGTCCCATGCAAAGTGAAGGCAACGCGTAGCCTTATGAAGATAGAAAGGCAGGGCTTAGCCTCATGCAAGGATTGAGACAGGGCTTAGTTTCATGCAAAGAGAAGGCAGTGCTTAGCCTTATGCAAGTGAAGAGGCAGGGCTTAGCCTCATGTAAGGATTGAGACAGGGCTTAATCTCAGGCAAAGAGAAGGAAGTGCTTAGCCTTATGTAAGTGGAGAGGCAGGGCTTAGCCTCATGAAAGGTTCGGGACAGTGCTTAGTCTCATGCAAAGAGAAGGCAGTGCTTAGCCTTATGCAAATAGAGAGGCAAGGCTTAGCCTCATGCAAGGATTGAGACAGAGCTTAATCTCATGTAAAGAGAAGGAAGTGCTTAGCCTTATGCAAGTGGAGAGGCAGGGCTTAGACTCATGCAAGGATTCAGACAGAGCTTAGTCTCAATAAAAGAGAAGGCAGTGCTTAGCCTTATACAAATAGAGAGGCAGGTCTTAGCCTCATGCAAGGTTCGGGACAGTGCTTAGTCCCATGCAAAGAGAAGAGTAAGAGTGAAGTATTCTTAGCTAACAATGTGTTTCATGCATAGATATTATGTCGTTGCGATGGTGTTTATCATGATGATATAGTCCTGCATCCAAAGAAAATTTGTGAGTTTTTGCGAGGGAGGGGGGTTGGTTCGTGCCTTTGCTTGCTCGATTTGCTCCGCTCTGTCTGAAGATCCTGTTCAAGCTATTAGGGTAGCATTTGGCTAAAGCAAAGTTTCTTTTTCAAAAGCATGCGTGTATAATTTTCGAAGCAATTTCAGCCAACCGCAGCATATGGAGCAGTCAGAAATGTCATCTGGTTAACCTCAAAATTCTGCCCCAGTTTCTGATTGTGGGGAAAATGGAAATTTTATTGAATTGTGACTGAACCCACAGGTCTGCCTATGTATCCTCTCTTAAACGGGAATCAGGTCGAGCGTAGTTCAATTTATATCATATGAAGAAGCATAAAATGGCTTACACATAGTATCTTTTGACTACATCTGAATTGATAGGCTTTGGCCAGATTTCTCCGTCCATCACTGCGAGTATGAGTGATCCTCCTGTTAATACTCTGTGAACCAAGTAAGGGCCTTGCTAGTTGGGAGATAATTTCCCTTTGGCTTCATCTTAATGTAGAAAGATCCGTTTCAACACCAGCTTCCCTGGTGTGAACTGTCTTGGCTTGACCTTTTTGTTGAAAGCCCTGAACATTCTATTTTGATAAAGCTGACCGTGACATACTGCATTCATCCTCTTTCCGTCTATGAGGGCTAGTTGCTCATAGCGGTTCCTTATCCATTATGCATCACTGAGTTCGGCTTCTTGGTGGACACATCGGATTGGTAGGTAGCTTATGAGCTACTATGGATGTTCTCAATCCGGTCATATTGTCGTATGACCATGCAAAGATATCCTCATATTCTTTCAGGAACCGAGTGTATTCTTCTTTCTCTAACGGTGACAAATGGATGCTTATGCGGGTTTCCTTGAAGGTTTCGGAATCTCCCAAGTTGACTATCTCGGTCTCGTACATGTTAGAATTGGGATTGTTCTCAAAGTTCTCCACTTCTATGATAATTTCCTCAGGTATTACATCCTCATCTTCTATTTCTTCCAAGTCACTATCCTTTTGTTGCGTTGTCTCATTACATGTCACAGTCGTTAGTTCATCAAGATAAGAAATAGTAATGTTGTAGGGATAAAGATATGAAAGGAAAATAGTAATAATAAAACATCAAGCCATTTAAAGCATCAAACAAAATGATTTCAATAACTCAAATAATGTTTTTCGAAACGAAACACTGAAAATATTTTTAAAACAAAATACAAAAAAGGAACTCATTTTCAAAAATAATTAATGCTATCAGCCTTGCTACCCCGGGACTCATCGGGCCCTTGATGGTTTGACAGTCCAGTTCCTGAGGAATGCTCCCCTCTCCATTGTCTGGATAGTAGGGCATTCCTCCTCCTCCTCCTCCTCCTCAACTATTACACAGAAATCCATACCATCGTCTTCCAGGAACAAATTCCTCAATGCTACCAAAGCTTCTTCTTCCTCTGATCCCCATATTGTATCGGCCTGATGGAAGGTCTGATTCAGGTGCGGCACGAGTTTCTCAAGAGGATAGTATGGACCACACCATGGTGGCGACCAATTTCGATGTTCCTGCCAGGTGTACTAATATCCGAGCCCGAAGGTTGTGCCATGGCTCTTCAGCTATACTGGTTTGGATATACCTTGAAGCTTTTTACCAAGCCCCTTTCCAGGTTCATACCCTGCGCATGCCAATATTCTCTCTATTTTGCTACTCCACTATTTATCTTTCTCAATCGCGTTAACACGTTCGATGCGATGGTAGGTTTCTCCACCTAACTTCCTTATGTTTTCTACCACCGGAACAGTCTGACTGGTGTAAATGGGTTTGTTCCCATCTCCATGGATGATCACTTCTTGATGGTTCCATTCAAATTTTACCACTTGGTGCAAAGTGGATGCAACAGCTCCAGCGGCATGTATCCAAGGCCGTCCTAGCAACAGATTGTAGGAAGTGGATATGTCTAGCACCTAGAATTCAACATCGAACCAGGTAGGACCCATTTGCAAGCATAGGTTGGTTTTTCCAATCGTAGCTCTTTGTGACCCATCGAATGCTTTCACGTTCATGAGATCCTGCTCGTATTTCATGTAGGCCCCTGCCCAACCTTTTTAGAGTTTTCAGCGGACAGATGTTGAGGTTGGACCCTCCATCTATCAGAACTCTGGCAATGAGCTTATCTTCACATTGCATTGTGATGTGCAGTGCCCTATTGTGGCTTAACCCTTCAGGTGGCAATTCGTCGTCATAGAAGGTGATCTTATGGATTTCCAACAGTTGTACCACCATGTTGGCCATTTCTCCGCTAGTAATGTTGTTGGGCACATATGTTTCGTTCAGTACCTTCATCGGAGCATTCCTGTGTGCTTCAAAATTTTGTAGCAACGATAAGATAGATATCTGGGCGGGAGTCTTATTCAGATGATCAACAACAGAATACTCCCTTGCTTGTACTTTCCTCCAAAGGTCGTCCGGACCAGTTTCAACGACAGGTTGTTTGTTAGAAGCTTGCTTATTGGTCTCTCCCAAATGCTCAGGTGTGTAAATTCTTCCTGTTCTGGTCATTCCTTGTGCAGCGCCGGGCTCTTCTGTCTTTGACTTTCCCTTTCTTCTAGCCTCAGCCACATAATCCCAAGGTACAACATTGGGACTGAAGGGTGGTGTAGATGTCACTGTCACAGTGAAAGGTGTGGATACTTCTACCTCAAACGGAGCAAGTGTAGTTGCAGGTGGTATCATTTCTACTTTAAAGGGAACCGATGCGGCTACCTCAACTTTGACTTGCGATTGTACCTGTACCACAATGGGATTGAGCATGTCTGCCGGATTCTTAGGATCATCACCTTCCCGAATGAGTCCGATTGATCTGTCAGGATCCCATTCTTCATCGGTTTCTATTACTTTGACTCCTTCACCCCTATGATCTGGGAGGGGGTTGTTGCGGGTGGGTGTGGTTTCTTTTGCCTGTATGACCTTGGTATCAATCAGTTTTTGGATATTATCTTTCAGGGTGCGCCATTCATCAATAGTATGTCCCTTCATACAGGAATGATACGCACACGTCTTGTTTGGGTTGACCCATTATGATGAGTTTTCCATAGCCACGGCAGGAATAGGGGTAACATATCCAGCAACTTTTAATCTTTCATACAATTGGTCCATGGGTTCAACAATAGGGGTGTATTGTTTGGGTGGTTTGCGATAAAAATTGGGCCTGAGTTTTTGGTAATTTAGACGAGCTGGAGGTGAATGATAATAGGCTGGTTGGGTATTATAGGTGTGGTAGGCGGTAGTGGGTTAAGGATATCTAGGAGGTGAAGTTTGGTATGTGGGTGGAGGTGTTTGGTACACAAATGGAGATTTTGGACCTTGGGGAACCATTACTGTTCCCACTTCTTCCTTCTTTGATATGCCACCTGATTGTAGTGCTTTATTCGTGGCCTGCAGTGCCTCAAAATTTGTCAGCATTCCACTTTTGATACCTTCCTCAATCCTTTCTCCGAGCTTGATGATATCAGAGAACTTGTGATTCTCGATTACCATTAACCATTCGTAATATTGTGGATCCTGAGCCCTGACAAAGAACTTGTTCATTTGCTCTTCATCTAATGCCAGCCTGACCTTCGCTGCTTCTGACCTCCATCGAGTAGTGTACTCGCGAAAGTCTCAGTGGGCTTCTTCTTGAGATTCTGGATATAGAAGACGTCTGGTGCATTTTCCGTGTTGATTTTGAATCTATCCATGAAGTCCGATGCCATGCTTACCCAATTAGCCCATTTCTTGGGATTTTGACTTATGTACCAAGATAGGGCGTCTCTAGTGAGGCTTCTCATGAATAGCTTCATGCGAATCCTTTCGTCCTTTCCACCCCCTACGAGCTTGTCATAGTAGGTTCTCAAATGTAACTTTGGGTCGCCCGTTCCATCAAACATTTCGAAATTAGGAGGTTTGTAACCCTCCAGCAGTTCCACATCTGGCTGAATGCACAAATCCTCGTAAATAACCTTCAATTCTTTTGCCTCCTTCAACACCCTGAACTCGGCTTGTGAGTTTCTTGAGCTCTTCTGCCATGTTCTTAATGAGCAGGTCCATTTCAGCGGATTCCAGTGTATATGAGATTGGCTGGGCGGAATGGGTAAGTTTCCACGTATATGGGATTGTTTTGGTGAATGCCAAGAGTTTGGGTGTAATGGTGATCATTGCTTGAATTTAGGGAGGGTAGGCTGAAGGGTATTCTGAGGAGTGTGATAAGTGGTTTGTGGATATTGAGTCGAGAGATGTTGATGTTAAGCAGGTGTAGGTATGGGTAAAGGTTTTTGCGGAGGGGTTGTATATTGGTGGGGTGCGTGAGGATTCTACGGGCGTTGGTTGGGTGTATTCTGAGGAGGTTCTGGGTTTTGGGTATTTGGATGGTTGATATCTGGGACGTTTAGTATGAGGCAGAGATTTGCCAAATTACGGACCTGCTCAAGCTTACCCTGTAGTTCAAGCATCTTCTGTTCAAGCCGCGAAACCAAATCGTTTGGTGCCGGAGTACTCTGACCATCAAAAGTTTCCACATTCTTAGCATGTGTGGGGTTGTCTTTTCTGATGCCACTCATATCGTCCATCTTAGCTTTCCCTTTGCCTTTTGATGCACTTGGAGGAGGAGGAGGTGGAGGGCCTCTGGATCTGGTGTGGTAAGCTGATGATGCCAGTATGTGTGAACCAACCTTAGGGGATGGGAATAATCAAAAATAAAGAAAAACAAAAGGTAACCAAGTTAGTGAGAGTTCTGAAAAATGTTTGCAGTATTTAAACACATATTGCAGGAATGTAAATTCACGTCCTAATTTGGGAGCCTTGTTGTTCCCAAGGTAGGCCTAGCGACAAGTAGATTTGGATCATTTTAATGCCAATAATTGCCTCATTTCATTAACGCAATAAATAAGAAACGGCACTAAATAAGATAAGTCAATAATGGCACTTAGCCTTTTTACATTCGAAAAGCAAGAACAAATAAACCTAATCTACTTGGTCCCAGAAGGACCTTCTCCAGGCCTGATTCTCTTGGCTCCATCAATCAAGTTCCCCAGGTCGCGCATGTTCAGCAACAGGTATGCCCTTGCTAGATGTCCTCCTTCGCTACCCCCAACATTCTGGCAGTCTACGACTCTTTTCCTCATTTTCCTTTCCATCTCCATCAGACCCTGCTCCAGATTTTCCAGCCTTTAATTCGACCTAGTAGCCATTTCCCTCCATTCATTGATCATTTCTATATCAGTCTTGTGTTGTTCTAGGTGCTCGGCCTCAGACTCGCGAACCCTTTTGCACAGTCTGTTATATTTCACCTGTGCCTCAACAACTTCTTCTATGGCTCTGTTTCCTCGATCGACCCCCGACTCGACTATTCCCGCTATGCAGTCCTCCAACCATGATGGGTAAAAGTATGCATGCCCTACGTGATATCGATCCGGCTCGATGGTGTCCCTTTCCACAATAATCTTCAAGTTCCACATATGTTGAGCTTCACATTTATATGGGATGTCATCATCTTGTAAATCCGCCCTGTAGTGACTCATTTTGGAGACTCGTGGTATAATCTGTTTTCTAGCAGCTTGTTTCATGACAATGATAGGAACATGGGGGTGTATACCCTTTAACCCAACCAACACCAAGTGTGGAGCGTCCCTAGATCGGATGATGAACTCATTGGTGGGAACCACTCGAACATCCAATGAACCTGGTCCTCCGTCAAGTTGTCGAAAAATTGCACCCATTTTGTAGCATTCTCCGGTTGAGCAAACCTATCTGGGATAAAGTCCATTCTCCTGGGGAGATGAAAGGCTATGTGATCGTTCCACGATATTCGCGGAAACTCTTGGCGGTATTGACCTCTCTGGAAATGTTCTAGCAACCAAATTTTAGTAGCAGATTACAACCCTCGAAGTGTTTGAACCCTTTCTGGTAGCGATCCAAAGCCTGATATATGTCTGCTATAATCATAGGGACAATAGTATATGTTTGCCCCTCGATTCCCTCCATTAATGATTTGTTACCATGGCCACACTCTAGGTCCACAATGGTGGATCCCGAACGAACTTAAATTAAGCGAATTAGTCTAAAAAAAGAGAAGAAAACAATTTGACCAGATGCGATATCCAATTTATTCTGAACAGGAGTATAGGGGGTCCTAAGTTTTTTAGCCTATAGGATCATTCCATAGAATACTTTGTGACTCCCTCAAGTTGGGGTGTCACTCCTAGTATTAACGCATAGGTTATCATCTCCTTACTACCCAATTACTATCTTTAAGTTGTTACTTAAGCGTTCTAGCAGTTTCTAGCTCGTTCCTTATGCATGCACTACCAGTCCCTTACCTATGGACCTGGAGGCATTAGGACCTCTATTTGGGATAGTTCTAGGCCAACCTATATTAAAAATGTGACATCTAGGCGAAAAACAATAACATATAGGACTTTCATATAAGGAACAAGTATGGGCTCATATTGACCTCCGCACATAGACAACAAAAGCACGCAAACTTTATTACATTGGAATCCTATAGACATGATATCTATGTAGGAAAACAGAATGCAGAGACAGTTTATTAAGGTGAGCATTAACACCTATTTGTTTGCCTACTGATTTTATTCAGCATGAATCTGGGCACTTCAGACTGCAATATGTCACATATATAAACCCAGAATCATATTTAAGTCCTACAAATATATTGCCTAAGTGATTGACAATAACGAACGAATTCAGAGTCTACCACAGGATCCTATAGGCATGATTTCTACGAGCTTATTAATTACAGGCCTATAGATAGGATTTCTAAGTGTAGCACTGATTTTAACTCATAAGGACATGTTTTTATTCCTTTTAAATCCTATAGGCATGCGTTCTAAGTCTGAAGCTGATTAAAACTCTATAGGCAGGATTTCTATTAGCTTTAAATTGATTTAACCCTATAGGCATGATATCTATTAGCTTTAAATCCTATAGGAATGATTTCTAGGTATGAGATTGATTTCACCCTATAAGCAAGATATTTATTAGCTTTAAATCCTATAGGCATGATTTCTAGGTTTGAGACTGATTTCACCCTATAGGCATGATATCTATTAACCGCATGTGGGCAGACATTAAGCATATCGCCATGAAAGATCATTATTTCAAACAAATAGGATCCTATAGACATGGTCACTAATGCACATTGGGTTAAAAATATGTGTAAGATCCTATGAACATGATTTCTAATATAGAATTAACGGAAAAGCGTATAAACAAGATCTCTAGTATGCGAATGTAAAAATATAAAATCAAACAATCGGAAAAATCCTATAGGCAGGATCTCTAAACAAGTATGGCACTCACATGATTCAATCAACATAATAAAACCTATAGGCAGGATTTCTACCCAACTTTAACAAAGATATAGGACACCCCCCCCCCCCCCNTATTGAATGAATAACATAACAGTAGCAATTACACTATAGGGAGCCTTCATAGGCCCAATCTAAACCTGGGAACCAGGCGTTCAATCATAACAACTCTGGAGCATAGTAGTGATCCATCCATAGTATTAACGCATGGGCTATCATCTCTTTACTATCCAATTACTATCTTTAAGTTGTTACTTAAGCGTTCTAGCAGTTTCTAGATCGTTCCTTGTGCGTGCACTACCCATCCCTTACTATGGTCCTGGAGGCATTAGGACCTCTATGTGGGATAGTTCTAGGCCAACCTATATTAAAAATGTGAAATCTAGGCGACAAACAATAACATATAGGACTTTCAGATAAGGAACAAGTATGTGCTCATATTGGCCTCCGCACATAGACAACAAAAGCACGCAAACTTTATTACTTTGGAATCCTATAGACAGGATATCTGTGGCAAAACAGAATGCAGAGACACTTTATTAAGGCGAGCATTAAGACCTATTTGTTGCATATTGATTTTATTCAGCATGAATCTGGGCACTTCTGGCAGTAATATGTCACAATTATAAACCCATAATCATTTTTAATTCCTACAAATATATTGCCTAAGTGATTGACAGTAGCAAACGAATTCAGAGTCGACCAACAGAATCCTATAGGCATGATTTCTACGAGCTTATTAATTACAGGCCTATAGACAGGAGTTCTAAATGTAGCACTGATTTTAACTCATAAGGACAAGTTTTTATTCATTTTATATCCTATAGGTATGCTTTCTAAGTCTGAAGCTGATTTAAACTCTATAGGCAAGATTTCTATTAGCTTTAAATTGATTTCACCCTATAGGCATGATATCTATTAGCTTTAAATCCTATAGGCATGATCTCTAGGTTTGAGACTGATTTCACCCGATAGGCAGGATATCTATTAGCTGTAAATTCTATAGGCATAATTTCTAGGTTTGAGACTGATTTCACCTTGTAGGCATGATATCTATTAACCGTATATGGGAAGACATTAAGCAGATTTCTAGGAAAGATCATTATTTCAAACAAATAGGATCCTATAGACATGGTCACTAATGCACATTGGGTTAAAAATATGTGTAATATCCTATGAACAAGATTTCTAATGTAGAATTAATGAATCCTATAAACAGGATCTCTAGTATGCGAATGTAAAAATACATAATCAAACAATCGGGAAAATCCTATAGGCAAGATCTCTAAACAAGTATGGAACTCATATGATTCAATCAACATAATAAAACCTATAGGCAGGATTTCTACCCGACTTTAACAAAGATATAGGACCCCCCCCCCCTCCAGCTTTTACTAATAAACCCCAAATCTATTATTACAGAGATTATTACAACCCAGAATATTGAATGAATTACATAACAGTAGAAATCATACTATAGGGAGCCTTCATAGGCCTAATCTAAATCTGGGAACCAGGCCTTCAATCATAACAGCTTTGGAGTATAGTAGTGATCCATCCATGGCACATAAAATCAGGTTTCCAATGTGTCAAAGTTCCCAAGGGCCTCAGGGACCCCGGGTAATGCTCACACCAGAATCACATTCAGAAAATAAATCACAAAAGATTGGAAGACCAGCCCAATATGTCAGAGTTTGGAGGAATCTCAAGGAACCTAGGCAGTGCTCACACTGGGGGTGGTGAGAACCTAAATGACTAAGACTAGGAGTTTAAAAACCAATGCATAAAGGTTAAAGGGGGCAGGTTTTAAAATAGTTTAATTTTCAGAAGCAAGCAAATTCAGAATACAGAGTTGCAGACAGAACTGCACCAAGAAACAAACAAAGTTCACGTTCAGTACATAGTACAAACAAATTGGCATTTGATTAGGATAAATATTAAATCAAGCATTGCTTAAACACATAAACAAAAACATACTGAACCGATGAATTAAACTACATACATATTTTATTACATGCTTACAGTATCTGTCAAGGTTCAGAACAAGAAACATACTGAACTAACCTAGGAAAAGGGGTCACCTTATTTGAAGTAACTTAGTTTATCATATCATTATTACTAAATGGAATCATGTAATCACATAGAAAGCAGAATCATGGTGAGGATTGAAACAGACTAATCGAATAAAGCATAAAGAACAGAATAGTAAGAGTTAAGGCATACCAGTTGAGAAAAAAGCAGGTAAGAATGCAATAGCAGTCAAATTCTAGAGAATTTGGCCTTGGCTTTCAGCCGCCCAAATAATAGCCACATATTGTAGAAATCAGAATAAGAGAATAAAGAGAGAGCTTAAGTTTTTTGTGAGAAAAGAGAGTTGTAGAGTTGTCCTAAAGGGAGTGAGGAAGGGGGTTTAAATATAACTTAATGAAGTAAACAAATAAGGTAATGAACCAGTCATACACAAATAAGGTATGAAAATAACTTAACAATCAATTTAAGGTCGACATGAATCAATTAACAAGACAGAATCGAGTAAAGTCAGGCTAGTACCACTTAATTTAAGGAAAACCTTATATGGAATCAATCAGTAGTCAAGTACTAGGTTAAATAAGGTAATAAATAATTCCAAAATCAATTAGAAATCGAGTTCAATAATCAGAACATAAAATCAGGTCAGTAAAGTTAAGTTAAGGGAAGTAGCACAAATTATTAATCACATACTGGAATAAGGTAAGAACATGTAAAGTCTAATAAGGAAATACCAACACCAAAGGAACGACTAATTTCAAACCCTAATTTAGGTAAGCAATTAATCGCCAGGGTTAAATCAAACAGGCAGAAATAGTAAAAGAACAATTAAATAATCGGAACCCTAAGAAAATAGGCAGAAATACAAAGACATAAAATAAGTAAAATCAATCAAAATAAATAAGGAAACCCTAACAGATACGATAGACAAAAACATTTAAAGGTTAAAAATATTTTTGCAAAAAAACTGTTGAAATCAAAACCCTAGTTCTTAGGGTAAATAAAATCAATCATAAAATAATAATAGAAAAAGGACTAGAAAATATAGAGACATAAGTACTGAAATTTTTTTTAAAAAGAAAGAGAAATACCAAGACGAACATAAAATCATTTCAGATTTGAAAAGATATAAACAGATTCGACCAAAAAATAGCCAGATTCATAAAAATAAACAGAAGTTGAACCAAATTTTGTTTGAACCAGAGATTTGAAACCTTAAGATACGAAAATATTCGTACTCACAGGTATCGGGATGAACATAGACGAAATAGCCAAGATATGAGAGACTTTGAACCAGATCGGGTTCGAGTCTCTTGAGATTCACTTGCCATTTGAGGCAAATGAATCAAGTAGCATCAAGATCGGGTAGCCAGTAGAGAAACAAAGCCAAATAAGGTAGAAAATAAAGGGAAGATCCCATGAATCAAGAGGGAAAGTGTGACGGCGAGCTAGGGTTTGAGGGGGTGAGAGAGGTGAGGAGAGGAGAGTATCCAAAGACAGCGGGCTGGGGCGAATGAGTTAGGGTTTAGGGGTTTTGGTATATTAAAAATGGACGTTGGATTTAGGGTCGTTGATCTTCTAAGATCAACGGCCAGGATTAGATTTAGGTGCGCGGGTTTAATTGGACGGGTATGGGTATGGGTAGTTGGGTTAGTCTATTGGGTATTGAGTTATTGGGCTGGATAGGTCCGAAAAATCAATTAAAGAAGGGTTATGTTTTAAATACCCATTCAAATTAATAAAATGATAAAAAATACTATTTGTATATGAAAATAATTTTAAAATAATTACTTAATATTATAAAAATATAAAAAGTCATTTTTCGTGTAAATAATGTAATTATGCAAGTATGGGCTATTATTGCAAAGTTATTGCAATTATAGCCTAAAGATACAAATATAATTATGCATAAAATGATTAAATCTCAATATAAATATAAATGATAAAAATTAAGTTATAAATCATTATAAAATTATTTGTGATGCAATTAGTAATTATTTAGATAATAAAATGCTGGAATAAATTGATTAAAAATCCTCTAAAAATTATGGAAAAATACTAGTTGATGTTCATGTACTATTTTGAAAGTATATATGTATTTTTAAAATATATATGGGAAAAATTAGATATCAACAACGCTCGAGGGCAATATCTAGCAATGTTCCTCGAATCACCACAAGTATAACAAGACTTCGGCTGCTGAGACTGCTGGCCGGCAAACTGACCATGTTGACCTGAATAACCACCCCGAAAACTTTGAAGGGGAGGTGCACTGTTAGGAGCTGGTGGTGCGATGTAGGCTGGCTGATCAGAATAAGGCATATAAGGGCCACGACCACGTGGGGCACCGTGGGATGCCTGGAGTGCTGAATGAAATGGCCTGGGATGATGGCATCTACCATAAGTATCCCCGCCTCAAGATGAGGCACCGCTGAATCCATTGGAATGACGAGGTCTTTTGTCCGACTCCTGACCTCCCTGTCCAAGAACCATCTGAACTCGTCTGGCGACATTAGCCGCATCCTGGAAAGAAATCTCACTCTCTATATCCGTAGCCATCTGCAATCTAATAGGCTGAGCAAAACCCTCAATAAACCTCTTCACCCTCTCGCTTTCTCTCTCTATGGGGAGCAAAAGAATAGCATGACAGGCCAAGTCCACAAAACGAGTCTCATATTGAGTAACAGTCATGTTGCCCTGCTGTAGACGCTCGAACTGACGGCGGTGCTCCTTGATCGGATCCAACCCTACATCACTATAAAGTAGCGAGAAGAGGTCGATGCAGTTTTACCCGATAGGTCGGGATCGATATCCACAGGGAGTTAATATTGGTTGGGAGTTGGGTTTCTACCTAATCTAGTTGTGCGTGTTGTTTCTAATTGCAAACCATGGTTAGGATTGTTTCTATTCTAATTTTAATGCTAGTTATTGTTAAAATTAATCTAAGTATAATGTTTTTGTGAGAGTTTTTCAAATGATAAAAAGCACTAGGGGAGTGACTTTCGCCTAGGCGGGTATCTAATGGAGTCAAGAGTCTAGGACTAGCTTATTATGATTGGGGTCGTGATATAACCTTCACGCATAAATACTCACTCTATACCTCTCGGTAGTTTGAGTGACTTTGCCCGATTGGCTTTCTCAAGACCAAATGGGTGTTCAAGCAATGCAAGTGAAATTGGCTCAAGTCGGGTATTACTATCTCTAGGTTTAACCCTTTAATTGGGGCTATCAATCTCTTGAATTCACCTCAATTACTTGTTAGCCTATTTTTCCTAGACTTGGGCCCTCTTTCCCAAGAAGAGCTTAATCCAAAAAGGCACGAATCATTGTTTGCGACCACCAATTCTATAGTTAAAGCATGAAATAAGCTAGATATCACTAACCCATAAATAATTAAGCCCTAAAAATTAAAGACCCATTAAATACCCACACTAGGGTTGGGTCACAACCCTAGCTATGGGGTCTAGCTACTCATAATAATGGTAGAAATCAAAGATGGAGATGTAATGTAAGCCATAAAATTCAAATACAAGAAGAAAATCTAAAGATAGAAGCTAACACTACTCTAAAATTACTCACAATGGTAAAGTATGGTTGTTCACGTGTTCCCTGATACAAAACTTGACCTAAAAATGTCAAAAAGATCTATTTATACACAGCTAAAATTTCTGGACAAAAATGCCCCTATGGAGGTTTCACTGACCGCATAATATTAGGCGCGTCCACGCTTGTACTTCCGTGGCCGTGCAATAACGATCGCGGTTCACGTTTCTTCAAATCTGGGCTTGGGTCGGACTAGGTTTCGCGGATCATGTAAATTCATTCGTGTCTGCGTTAGCTTCATTTGTGGCCGCGTATTTTTGTTCGCGGACCGCGTTTCTCAGTTAAACTCGACCTGCAGGGTTTCTGAACCTCAAGCTACCTCTCAGCGGAATATCCTTCGCGTCTGCGTTAGACCAATACGCGGTCGCGTAATTTGAACGTGCCAGCAGCAATGTTTGTACTTAAATGCAGCTTCTCTGAACCTTAATATCACAGGCCGCGTAATAGTATCTGCCTGAGCGGTGAACCCAACGCGGTCGCGCTTTTTCCATCACGGTTAGCGGTTCAATTCCAGCCTTTGGTTTGTGCAAGTTTGACTCCTTCATGAGCTTAGTTTGGCTTCTTTGCCTCATTTTGACCAAACCCTGCAAGCAAACACATTAAGTTAGTTTCCGGGAATACCTTTACGTATTTTTTACCCAAAATCTAAGCAAAAGAGAGCAAATAATAGGCTAAAATCCCTAGTTAACAACTCCCCCAAACTTAAGTTTTTGCTTGTCCTTAAGCAACCAAGGTAATTCCCACCTCCACAAGAAAAAGAAAGGAAAATTCAATTGCCCTAAGGTGACTTCATCAAGCATCAATTGGGACTAACAATTACCCTCAACATAAATGCATTATCAACAATAGCATGCTATGACCTTTTGAGTTCCATAGTTCTAGAGTGACGCAAGAGCATCAAGAGTTGACTCAATTCATCAAGGAAGCTCTCTCCCTCATGTAAGTCATTTTGGATCCCGGACTCCTTCTCCTCTACTCTCCATGAGCTAATCTCACCTTACAGAATGTGACACTCAAAATCGGGATTATAAAGAAGTGCGCACATCGCTCTCAAAAGAATGTCACAAGCCCCGCTCTAAGTACCATAAGATTGACCCTCATGTAAATCACCACTAATGTAATCTCACTTAACTTGAAATTGTATAGGGATTTAGCGGGATGAAATGAAGGCTTTTTTGGAGCAAGGTAGGACATAATGAACTATGATGGGTTCATCTTTCCTTAAGCACTCCATTTTCTTATTTCGGCTCATATCTTTTTGACTCTTTGAGACATATTATTCTTCCTTGGGGGAACTAGAAAGACACATCATCACTCTTTATTACTCATGATGATAATTTTCTCCTTTTCTCAGCCTTCCATTTCAACATTGTTCTTTTTGAATCCCTTCAAACTTTTCTTTCTTTTTGACATCTTTCTTTTTATCTTTTCATCCTTTTCCTTGCCTCTCCTTCTCATCAATTCTTTTTGTTCTTTGAACCTTTTATCACTTGAAGTTCCTCGTCTCTCCCCCAAACTTATGATTTTTTCCTATTGTTCAACATGAATGCTAAGGAAAGATTGGGTGCCAAGAGAAGGTCATTGTAAAACGAATAAAGGCTTGTAATGTGGTTATTGAATGAAAAAGTCTTAGGCTCAAAGGGGTTGACTAGGGATATCATATTGGTAGGTAATGGAAGTTTTCAAAGTTCAAAATGGGACCAGGGAGAGCCTATAATCACTTCTCAAATCGAGATACACTTAGAATTTCTCCTATACAAACATTCCGGGAAAGTTCTAGACTTGTTGGCACGGGACTTGGACTTGCAATTCAATACCTCCCCTCTCAAGCTACTGGATTGATAAAATTCTAGGGCCCAAAACAACCTTAGCTACGATTGAAGATCACATATGGCTCACGGAAACCACTTGATGAAAGTTTTAGTCAACTCAAGAGTCTAAAGGTCAAAACTAGAGCTAATCTTGTCAACAAACTTGTCTATAACCATGAGGTCGAAGGTAAATGTGTTAGTTCCAAGTGAATCCTACTTGAGCCACTTTTATTCATTACTACTATATATCAAAGCAAAAAGAAAAATAGACTCAATCCCTTAAGAAAGTTGTCACGGCATCCATCGTTGGGAAGATCCACCCGGTTCACACAAATTCCACCTTTGGAAAGAACCGTGGCATTAAGAAAACCAAAGGCTTGTTGATCACGAAAAAATGTAAAAAGAAGCTATGAATTCAAAAAGAAGCTACTAAAGAAAATAAGAAGCTAAGCTATTAAGGAAAATTACAAAATAAGTTATAAAGTAAAATACAGAAAGTAAATGAATATGTACAATAGGGGATTGAAACGAATATACACAAAATGGGGATGAATACATACATGGAGTGGTAAATTTATATCTATACCAAAACTGAAAAATTACGAAAATGAAAGTATGATAAGTAAAATAATAATATATCAGAGTTATTACAAACCAGCCATCAAAATCAACCAATCAAAATAAGACCACCCCCAATAGAAATTAGCATTGTCATCAATACTAAAAGCAAAATTAGAATAGGGGAGGGATAGAGAGTAAAGAAAACTCCCTATGAGGTCTCTATATGCATCGGGTAACTGATGGGGTCCTGGGGCTGTGCAAACTCATCACCTCCCTCAGCATCTTCCAGCTCAATCTCCAAGTCCTCAGTCTGGGGTAGCACCACTCTCCTCATCGGCTCTCTGTCATCCTCCTGCTCTGGTACCTGTGTTGGTTGTGTTGTATGTGCTGCAGGGGCAGTCTCTCCCATAAGGAGATCCAGAGTAATGTCGCCGGCGGAAGTAGGTTTCTCCACCTCCTTCTTCAAAGTCTCTTGACTCTTATTCACCTTCCTCACCTGTTTACCCAGCTCCTTGATCACCTTCTCATGAGTACCAAGGGACTCTAGAATCTTATTTTGGTTGTCAAGGATAGTCTTCAATGATTCCTCCACTGATGGAGGCATCTGGAGCTGTGCTGGAACTGTCTGAGATGAGACTGCACTGGATAAGGCAGATAGTTTTGAAGTACCTACCTGCATCCAGTTGTTGATGCTGGCCAAAGTCTGATTAACCCTCAGTGCAGTCTGAGGGTAAGCTGATGAAGAGGGCACAGAAGGTGGGATAAGGTAGATGGCCCTGAAGGTGGATGTGGCCTGGTATCAGATGAACCCTCGGCTGTGGAAGGCTCAGACCCAGTGGCCACTACCCTTGGATCTTCAAATTGGCCAACAATGTGGCTTTGCCTTTGGACTTGGGGTTGTTTGGAACCTGAAGGTTGTACCAGGATAAAGGCCTTTTTGGCTTCACTTTCATAACAAAATCCCTCCTTTCTACATCCTGGTACTCTAAGTACATGGTGAGGAAGTTTGGGTAGGGGTATGATCTCTCATCCTTCCTGATAGCTCTGGTAATGACTCTGCCGTAATATTCCCCACATTTATCGGGAACCCTGCCATGATAGAAGCCACAATAATCGCCCTGGAGATCGGGATATCACTGTCATGCTGAGAGGGGTCTATCCGACTGCACACGAAGGGGGACCACCCTTTTGCTTCAAATTTCATGGTGTTCCTTAAAATTAGAACTCCAAGTGTAAGCCAAGATGGAGTAGTCCCAGGAATTGCTATCGCTGATGCAATCCATGGACGTGCTAACTCATCCAATGCCACATTCTCCACATAGCAGGATTCATCCACATCATCGAAACCAGCATACTCATTCACCGACTTGCCATCAAATTGAATCTTCCGATTCCGTACTTTGGTCAGATATGTGCCCTTTTTGATGTGGGCGACATTAGCATAAAATTCCTTGACCAAATACTCATTGGCCTCCAATTTCTTGCTGGTAAAGAACTTCCACCCCATCCTTTCATTGAATTGCCTCTTGACATTGGGATTGTGGGGTAGAAGATCTCGCTCTATGAAATTCCTCTCAAGTGTGAGTGACCTTTGAGGCCACCAATCCCGGAACTTGTGGTAGGATTTCTCACTGACGAATTTGTCTTGACACACCGTCAGATTCCTTGATCTCGCCAAACCCCTAACTGGGGTGTTACCACCTCTCCCATCATCCGATACATCCTCGTCACTATCAACATTAACTAGAGCTAATGTGGAGGCCAGAGTTGTAGCAGTTGGGGCAGGTGGTGTCGGAGTCTCGCTACCTCCTTCTGAGCCCTCAGACAACCCAGACAAGGAGGTAGATTCATCGACGAGATGGAAAGGCTGGGATTGTGCCTCTTGTTGGATTTGGGCAGCTTCCCCCTCAGAAATCTCCCAGGAGGGGACATATTCACTGGTCTCTGAAGTGTCAGTAGTGGGTCTCCGGAGGGTTTGTTTCTTCCTAATGACTCTTGGAGGAGCCAGGGGTGCAGTCTGTTTTCCTCTCCCCCGGCCCCGGGAGTATTATCCCCTCCCTTTTTGTTTTTCTGAACCACACGAGATCTCACCATTATCTGCATACACAGTTAGTGAAAGCTCATTAGTAATGTTGTTCAATGAATTATCAAATAAAAGCAGATGAATGATCACAGTGTTTGACAGAGCAAGGGTCCGCTGACAACGGAAAAAGGGTCGCGGCTGCGGAATGACCACCACAGTCCACGTAAAAAGGGTCACGGCCGCGAAAGATTGGGGTTCATACTACCTAGTCTCTGAAGTTGAGTCACCGCTGACAGCGAAACTGGGCGCGGCCGCGAAACATCAAACGCTGACCGCGTAAAAATGAACGCGGTCGCGGACCCAATTAAGTAACTCTCTGAAGTTCAGCACCGCGGTTCATGAAAAAATAAGCGCGGCCACAAAAAGTAAAACGCCGACCGCCTAAAAATATCTGCGTTCGCGAACACTTAACCCACCTAGCACTCACACAATCATGAATGTGGACCGCAAAATTTGGACCGCGGCCCGTGGAATTCAAAATATAGGGGTACTGATGAAAGATTTATGACCTAGGATTTTCACTTAGCATAAAAATTAGGCAATTACCAGGTATAGTGAGCAACCCTATCCCCCATTAGGCATGACAAGAAATTACCCATTAAGTTCTAGCCTCAGTAAAGCATGATTTTTATTCTTGGCATGTATTAACCCTAATTAGAAAGAAAAAATGAAGCTAACTAAAAAGAAAAAGAAAGAATCTAAAATCAATACAAGGATTCTAGCATACAAGTTGTGAGAATTGAAGTAGAGAACTGACTTTTGGTATGTACGATGAGAATGAAGATTAAAGAGTAGAAGATGAACAATGTTGTATTGATTTGAGAAGTGAGAGTTTGAAAAGTGTAAAAGGATATGAGCTCGTCTATTTATACTTAAAGTAGAAGGACCCACCGACTTACCTGAGCGCGGTCCGCGGAATTTCACCGTGGTCCGCGCTTTTACCTTTTTGAAGAGTTGTTGTTGGAACAACTCCGCTGAGAGCGGAAAAATGGGCGCGGCCACGAACGAGCACCACTGACCGTGAAATAATGATCACGAACACGGATGCAACTTCAGAGAGTTACCATTCTGGACTTTTCAAGTCCGCGTCCGCTGCACAATTACGTCCCCGCGAAAAAGCTTTCGCTGACCGTGAAATTTTGAGCGCGGTCAGCATAATTCCCATCCTTAGCCAAATTTTTCCAACAATAGTCCTGCACTGCAACTACACAAATCTCACAACCAGTTAATTCAAAATAGAGCCTAATCTAAGAAGAGAATGAAAAAGAAAGAAAAAACAGTTGGGTTGCCTCCCAAGAAGTGCCTGATTTAATGTCGCGGCACGATGCAAGTTACCATCATCATTGGAACTTGATCAAGGACACCACGTGGCTGTAATCAAACTTGCCCAAGTAATTCTTCACTCGATGCCCATTAACCCGGAAGATTTCACCATTTTTATTATTCAAGTCAAGAGCACCAAAAGGTGTTACATGCACTACTTCAAAGGGGACACTATTTGGACTTAAGCGTTCCCGGAATCGGGAGTTGAAGAGAATGACCAAATCACCCTCCTTGAATTCCTTGTTTCGGGCATATTTTCCGTGCAAGTATTTCATCTTCTCCTTGTATAATGATGAGCTTGAATAGGCATGAAACCAGAACTCATCTAGCTCATTGAGTTGTTCCACCAAGAGATTTGCTGCAACATCCCACTCAAGATTTAACCTCTTCAAGGCCCACATGGATTTATATTCTATCTCAACCGGCAAATGGCAAGCTTTCCCAAACACCAACCGGTATGGAGACATACCGATTAGAGCCCTAAATGTAGTCCTATAAGCCCATAACGCATCATCGAGCTTCCTTGACCAACCTGTTCTATTTGCATTCACAGTTTTTGACAATATTCTTTTGATTTCCATGTTTGAGACCTCCACTTGTCCACTAGCTTGGGGGTGATAAGGAGTTGACACCTTGTGATTGACACCGTACTTTGAAAGCAAAGTGTCAAATTCCCTATTGCAAAATGAGACCCCCCATAACCGATGATTGCTCGAGGAGTACCAAACCGTGTGAAGATGTTTTTTTCTTGAGGAACGCCACCACACTTTGGGGCCTCGTTGTTGGGAAAAGACACGGCTTCCACCCACTTGGAAACATAATCAACCGCCACCAGAATGTAAGTGTTGCCACACGAACTCACAAAAGGCCCCATGAAATCTATGCCCCACACGTCAAAATGTCAACTTCAAGAATACTAGTGAGGGTCATTTCATCCTTCTTTGATATTCCCACAGCTCTCTGACATTCATCACATCTCTTGACAAGCTCACTTGCATCCCTATACAGGGTTGGCCAATAAAAACCACAGGTAAGAACCTTGGAAGCAGTTCTCGCCCCACCATGATGACCACCGTAGGGCGAGGAATGACAAGCGCCAAGTATACTCATTTGCTCCTCCTCTGGGACACATCTACAAATCACCCCGTCATTGGAAATCTTGAACAAATAGGGTTCATCCCAATAGTAATCCAAATTGTCTCGTTTTAGTTTCTTCCTTTGGTTAGAAGATAGCTCACACGGGACAATTCCGGTAATGAGGAAATTAGCAAAATCCGCGAACCAAGGCATACCATTCAAAGAAATGGAGAGGAGTTGCTCATTAATTTCAATACCATCTTTGGGCCTCCCTTCCTCTTCTAAACGGGACAAATGATCCGCTACCTGATTTTCACTTCCTTTTATATCAATGATCTCGAGGTCAAACTCTTGAAGCAACAAAACCCATCTCATCAATCTAGCTTTCGAGTCCTTTTTGGTCATCAAGTAACGGAGTGTCGCGTGATCGGTGTGAACAATCACTTTGGAACCCATGAGATAAGGCTGAAACTTTTCCATGGCTAACACAATTGCTAACAACTCTTTCTCCGTCATCGTATAATTGACATGGTCATCATTCATTGTTTTTCTTGCATAATACACTGGGTGAAATATCTTGTTTGCCCTTTGCCCCAAAACCGCTCCTAACGCAACGTCACTTGCATCGCACATGAGATCAAAGGGAGAGCTCCAATTGGGTGCGGTAATGATTGGAGTGGTTGTCAATTTATACTTTAGAAGCTCAAAAGCCTTCATGCACTTTTCATTGAACACAAACTTTGCATCCTTTTCTAGTAGCTTGCACAAACTTTGGAAAAGTCTTTGAAGAACCTTCGGTAAAACCCCGCGTACCCAAGAAAGCTCCTAACTCCCTTGATGGAAGTAGGAGGAGGTAGCTTTGAATCACTTCTATTTTCTCCTTGTCCACTTCGATTCCGTTCTTTGAGATCTTATGGCCGAGGATAATGCCCTCCTCGACCATAAAGTGGCATTTTTCCCAATTAAGCACAAGATTTGTCTCTTCACATCGGTCTAGAACCTTGTCAAGATTTTCCAAGCATTCTTCAAATGAGTCCCCAACAACACTAAATCATCCATAAAGACTTCGAGGAAGTCCTCCACCATGTCCATAAATATAGCCATCATGCACCGTTGAAAGGTAGCGGGTGCATTACACAATCCAAATGGCATCCGTGCGAATGAAAATATTCCATACGGGCATGTGAAGGTAGTTTTCTCTTGGTCTTCTGGGTCTATGAGAATCTGGTTGTACCCTGAGTACCCATCCAAAAAGCAATAGTAGGCACGCCCGGCAAGTCTCTCTAACATTTGATCAAGAAAGGGAAATGGAAAATGATCTTTGCGGGTCACTTTGTTCAACTTCTGACAGTCCATGCATACCCTCCATCCGGTCACGGTCCTAATAGAGATCAACTCATTTTTCTCATTTGTCACAATAGTCATACCCCCCTTTTTCGGCACACATTGCACCGATGAGGTCCATGCACTATCCGAAATAGGATACACCACCCATGCATCAAGCCATTTGATAATTTCTTTCTTGACGACCTATTGCATAGCCTCGTTCAACCTCCTTTGATGTTCCACAAAAGGTTTTGCATCATCCTCAAGTATAATTTTATGCATGCAGAAGGCGGGGCTTATGCCCCAAATGTCAGCTAAGGTCCATCCAATTGCCTTTTTTCTTCTTTGAAGCACCTCAAGAGTGGAGTTTACCTGCACTTTGGTTAAGCAAGTAGAAAGAATAACAGGTAATGTAGAATATGGGCCTAAGAATTCATACATGAGGTGAGGGGGTAGAGGATTCAACTCCAATGTTGGTGGCTCCTCAATTGAGGGCTTTGTCGGTGGAGTCGTCCGGTTTTCCAAGTCCAAGGAGAGTTTACGGGGCCCATAAGAGTAGGATCCCATTCCTTGCAAGGTGTTTGCACATCCAACCAATCCATCCCCTTCACCATCCTCATGGTTCAATAATACAGCTTCCATAAGATCTTCCACATTGATCATGGCACTTGTTTCATCAATTATCACCTCCGTCACAAGATCCACAAAAGATCAAACTTCATTACTATTCGGCTGCCTCGTTGATTAGCACACATGGAATACAACCTTTTCATCACCCACCAGGAAGGTGAGCTCCCATGCTTCCACATCAACCAAAGCCTTCCATGTTGCTAGGAATGGCCTTCCCAATATTATAGGCACCTCATAGTCGACTTCACAATTGAGAATCACAAAATCAGCAGGCAAAAGAAACTTGTCGACCTGGACAAGAATATCATCAATAATACCAAGTGGCCTTTTCATTGTTCTATCTGCCATTTGCAATCTCATTGAAGTAGCTCTCGGTTGAACAATACCCAAGGTCTTGAATACTAAGTGAGGCATCAAATTTATACTTTCTCCCAAATACACAAGGCCTTTTCAAAATCCACACTCAATGGTACAAGGAATTGTAAATGCGTCGGATCTTCAAGCTTTAGAGCCATCGAGTGCACAATTGCACTAACTTGATGAGTCATTTTGATGGTATCACAATCCATAGATCTCTTTTTAGTTACCAATTTTTCATTCTTTTGCTTTGCAAGTCTTTAAGGATAAGGAGGAGGAGGCCTTGGCAAAGGAGCCTTGGCTTTTGGCACTACCATTTCCGGTATGTCTACTACGTGTTCCCTAGATAGGTTCACATCATTTTGAGTCTCCTCCTCGTTTTCATGAATATCGATCCTCACTTCATCATTAAAATTCTCTTCACTCACTTGATCATCAACTATTGGATCATCATCATTTTTCAACACAACATCATCACTCACAACTTTCTTTTGATTAGAGGTGCTTGCTTCACCATCTCTACTGCTCCTTGTGGTCACCGCCATGACATGGCCTGCATTGTTCCTGCCCTTTGGGTTTACTACCGTTTCACTTGGTAGAGCCCTCTTAGGACGAGTGTTCAATGCTTGAGAGATTTGACCCATTTGTACTTCAAGGTTGCGGATGGAAGTAGTGTCGGAGGCAATTTGAGCATCGGAATCGGCATTCCTTTCCATCATTCGTTTGAACATATTCTCTATCCGACCCATTTCATTATTTGAAGAAATTTTCCCTTGAGATTGATATGGATGTGTATTGTTGGGTTGTTGATACATCGGGGGCCTTTGAAAGCCCGACCCCCGATTTCCATGACCTCCCCAATTGTTGTTGTTTTGCCACCCCAATTCTGGTTGTTGTTCCCCCAATTGTTAGAGTTGTTATTGTTATTATTGTTCCAATTTCCTTGGCCTTGGTTGCTCCAATTTTGGTTATTCCCTTGCGATCTCCATTGTTGATTTGGAGCATTGCTCTGTTGTCCTTGGTAGTTGTTGGCATACAAAACTTCATCGCTTTGGTCATCATACAAATCATCTTAGTTGTAGACACTTCCACTTTGATCATATTGATCTTGATTACCTTGCACTTGCTGACCATGCTGTCTCCTCTTATTGACCATTAAATTCACTCCTTCCATTGCATTTACTTGCTTTGTTCCTTGAACTTGCTGAAGTTGGCTTTTGCTAGCTGATTCATAGTAGTTGTCAACTCAGCTATGGCTTGACCGTGGTCTTGAAGTTCCTTGTGAAGATTGATTACATTCGAGGTCACCTTGAGGAACATTTCCTGACTCTGCCAAAATGAAGAGTGTCATCCATTTCATCAAGTATGTCACAAGCATTGACATAAGGCATCTTCATAAAATTTCCCCCAGCTAGTTGATACGCATTGGTTGGTAGTGTTGATACCCTTTTATAAAGTCTGATGAATCATTGCTTCAGTGTCATTGTTGTGGCATTCCTTTACCATAGTTCTATATCTCTCTCAGATTTCATGAAGAGGTTCATTAGGTTCCTGTTTGAAGGCCAATATCCCATCCCTTAATGCTTCCATATGACCCGGCGAAAAAAACTTGGCTATAAACTTGTCAGCCAATTCATACTACATGGTGATGGAATGGTTGGGGAGCCTCCCGAGCCAGTCCAAAGCTTTCCCTCTAAGTGAAAAAGGGAACAATCTCAGCAATGCATCCTCCGACACGTTTGTCTGTTTGCTTCCCCAATAGGTATCTACAAAACCCTTTAGAACTCCCTTTGCACCAATAAGGTCAACATAAAATTTGTAATCTGGAAATTGCACGCCCGTATCCGGGGTAGGACAATAGCACTGGCGTAACCTTCATTGGGAAGCACCCGGTGTGCTGCCCTTGGAGGAGGTGGGGGAGGGTCTGGAATGTTGCCATTGGTCTAGCTGCCTCTTCTTTGAGCTTGAAGTACTAGATGCACCTCGTCATCACCATTATCATCTACCTCCTCCGCCGGGAGAACATTGCCGAGAGGATCAACCATTTTGTACCTAAAGCGATTAACACACAAAAGTTAGTAAAATAGAAGGAAAGAAAAACAAGACACACAACTAGTCAGATAGATGGACAAAACCATTTAAATCCCCGGCAACGGTGCCAAAAAGTGATCGGTTCCAACTCTACACCACTATAAAGTAGTGAGGAGAGGTCGATGCAGTTTTACCTGATAGGTCGGGATCGATATCCACATGGATTTAATATTGTTTTGGGAGTTGGGTTTCTACCTAATCTAGATGTGTGTGTTGTTTCTCGTTGCACTTCTAACCATGGTTGGGATTGTTTCTATTCTAATTTTAATGTTATTGATTGCATCTAAGTACAATGTTTTTGTGAGAGTTTTTCAAATGATAAAAAGCACTAGGGGAGTGACTTCCTCCTAGGCGAGTATCTAATGTAGTCGAGAGTCTAGGATTAGCTTGTTATGATTGGGGTCGTGATATAACCTTCACACATAAATACTCACTCTTTACTTATCGGTAGTTTGAGTGACTTTGCCCGATTTGTCTTTCTCAAGCCCAAATGGATGTTCAAGCAATGCAAGTGAAATTCGCTCAAGTCGGGTATTACTATCTCTAAGTTTAACCCTTTAATTGAGGCTATCAATCTATTGAATTCACCTCAATTCCTTGTTAGCCTATTTTTCCTAGACTTGGGCCCTTTTTCACAAGAAGATCCTAAGTCAAAAAGGCACGAATCAGTTTTTGCAACCACCAATTCTATAGTTAAAGCATGAAATAAGATAGATATTACTAACCCATAAACAATTAAGCCCTAAAAATTAAAGACTCATTAAATACCCACACTAGGGTGGTGTCACAATCCTAGTTATGGGGTCTAGCTACTCATAATAATGGTAGAAATCAAAGATGGAGATGTAATATAAGCCATAAAATTCAAATACAAAAAGAAAATCTTAAGATAGAAGCTAACACTACTCTAAAATTACTCAAAACGGTAAAGTACGGCTGTTCACGTGTTCCCTGATACAAAACTTGACATAAAAATGTCAAAAAGATGTATTTATACACAACTGAAATTCCCGGACAAAAATGCCCCTACGGAGGTTTCGCTGACCGCGTGACTTCCGCGGCCGCGCAATAACAAGCGCGGTTCGCATTTCTTCAAATCTGGGCTTGAGGCGGACTAGGTTTCGCGGACCACGTAAATTCATTTCGCTTCCGCGTTAGCTTCATTCGAGGCAACGTATTTTTGTTCGCGGACCGTGTTCCTAAGTTAAACTCAACCTACAGGGTCTTTGAACCTCAAGTTGCGCTCTCAGCAGAATATCCTTCGCATCCGCGTTAGAGCAATACGCGGCCACGTAATTTGAACTCGGCCAGCAGCAACGTTTGTACTTAAATGCAGGTGACCGCATAATAGTATTCGCCTCAGCGGTGAACCCAATGCGGTCGTGCTTTTCCATCGCGGTCAGCAGTCCAATTCCAGCCTTTGATTTTTGCAAGTTTGACTCCTTCATGAGCTTATTTTGGCTTTTTTGCCTCATTTTGACCAAACCTTGCAAGCAAGCACATTAAGTTAGTTTTTGGGAATACCTTTACGCAATTTTTACCCAAAACTTAAGCAAAAGAGAGCAAATAATAGGCTAAAATCCCTAGTTATCACTCCTCCCTTCAGGTGATAGGCATAAACTTCTCTAAGAAGATATGTGAAAACTGGTCCCAAGTAAGAGCAGGCGACCCAGCTGGTCTGGTTAATAAATAATCCCTCCACCATTTCTTGGCGGAACCAGTCATCTGAAAAGCAGCAAAGTTGACCCCATTGGTCTCCAATATACCCATGTTCCGAAGAACCTCGTGACAGCTATCAAGATACTCCCGGGGATCCTCTGAAGTAGAACTACTGAAACGAAACGGAAAGAGCTTGGTAAACCTATCCAATCTCCACAAAGCCTCAAAGGACATAGTTGACCCATCAACGGGATGTGCCGCAGCAACCGGTTGAACTTTCCGACTGGGTGGGCTGCTGGAGTCTGAAATTGGGGAGCCATCAGCTCCGGAGTGTGAGCAGCAGGAGTCTGGGCTTCT
This sequence comes from Nicotiana knightiana, assembly GCA_005239525.1. NCBI lineage: Eukaryota > Viridiplantae > Streptophyta > Magnoliopsida > Solanales > Solanaceae > Nicotiana > Nicotiana knightiana. The sequence continues at coordinate 53,434 of ML368924.1, forward strand.
CCTCCAGCCTAAGATACGACTGGTGCCATGGGGAATGCGCTAGTCTGCGCCACACTCTCCATAAGTCCCACTAATAGGACCAAGTCATCCTGGAGAACTGAGGTGGCAATAAACCCCTCCGAGACCTGAGCTGGTCCGGTAAGAATAGTCTTAGCTGGAACCTCATCATCGAACTCTACCTGAGCCTCCACAGCTAGTATAGGACTCACTCGCATGCTATGACTCGACACCAACACATAGGTGCTCGTCACTTCACTTATACATTGTACTAAACAACCAAGCACGTAGAAAATAAGTAAATAATACATAATTCCTCAAGCCAAAGTTAGACACGACACTTATCTCGCTCCAAAGGCCAAATCAAAGCTCAACCACCGCTTTTCCTCTAGATTCCATCTCCAATCCACCCGTATCTAGTCATAACTTACTAATATTAATTATTTCTAAAGAAATCAGTTTCAGTACATAATTATAGGTTTACCAAATTTTTTCCCAAAAAGTCAAAAACCGACCCCGGGCCTGCTTGGTCAAAACTCAAAGTTCGGACCAAAATCCATTTACCCATTCAGCCTCGATCTTGAATATGTAATTAGTTCCGGAATCAGACCCTAAATCGAGGTCTAAATTCCCAAATTTGTAAAATCTCCAATTCCCCAAAAATCCCTAATTTCTACCACGAAAGAACAAGATTTAGGACTAGGAATTCAATGGGTGATGATGGAAATTGAAGAAAACTAGTTAAAAAGTGCAAACCTATGGTTTGATGTTGAATTCCCTCTTCAAAAATCGCCCTAGGTCGAGTTCTAGTGAAGAAGTATGAAATTTGGGAAGAAGTCCCGTTTTTGTTCTTTTTAAAATCACTGGACAGGTCTTCATCGCGTTCGCGAAAAACCTTTATCGCGATGCACCGCAGCCAGAAAGGCCTTCGCGTTCATGAATACCTCCTCGCGTTCGCGAAGGTTATGCCCCTTGGCCTTTGCGTTCGCTAACCATTGCTCGCGTTCGTGTAGAAGGTATGACTGACCCTTCCCCAGGTCCCTAACACTTCGCGTTCGCGTTGAGCTGGTCGCATTCGCGAAGGGTGAAGCCCCCATCACCTCGCGTTGGCAACCCAGTCTCCACGTTCGCGTAGAAGAAACTCCTCCCTAGACCAGTTTACCCTTCGCGATCGCGAGAGTGGCTTCACGATCGCGAACAACGAAATGGCAGCACACCAAAAACAGCAATCACACCAGATTTTCTAAGTGTAAATCCAAAACTCACCCGAGCCCTCAGAGCTCCAAACTAAATATGCACACAAGTCTAAAAACATCATATAGACTTGTTCATGCGATCAAATCGCAAAAATAACACCTAAAACTACGAATTTAGCACCAAAACATATGAAATTCTCAAGGACACTTTAAAATTCCTATATTCTCAATCGAAGGTCCGAATTATGTCAAATCAGTTCCGTTTCTCACCAAAATTTCATAGATAAGGTATAAATACCATAACGGACCTGTATCGAGCTCCGGAACCAAAATACGGACCCGATACCAACAAGATCGAACATTAACCAAACCTTTATAATTTCAGTCTTTCAATTTAAATAACAAAATTCATATCTCGAGTTAGGGACTTCGGAATTCGATTCCAGGCATACACTCAGGTCCCATATTTTACTACGGACCCATCGGGGCCGTCAAATACGGGTCTGGGTTTGTTTACTCAAAACGTTGATTGAAGTCAACTAAAAATTATTTTTAAGGCCAACAAATTTTATTTCTTCAATTTTCCACATAAGTAGCTTTCCGGAAATACGCCCGGACTATGCACGCAAATCGAAAAAGTTTTAAATGAAATTTTTAAGGCCATAGAGCGCATAATTGAATTTTAAAACATAAGATGACCTTTTAGGTCATCACAGTAATATTGTACCATCCACCGGTATCAATTGCTTCTTCGAGACATGGCTCACCTAGTATATCCTAGGTACCCAAAACCTGTAAGGTAACATAATGTAGGGAAAAAATGTAAAGTTGTACCATTTGTAAATTTTAAAAGGAATATAATAATTATATTTTTTTATGCAGATATAAATAATATTTTATTTTGTTAATGTGTGAAGAAGATACTATCATTTTTTTTGGAGGGTATTTGAATTGGTTTATTTTAAGTGCTTATTGGCTTTTAAGCACTTATATAATTTTGTGTTATTTGACAATGATAAAAATATTTCTTTTTATATATTATATGGATGGTCCGATCTGCAAGGACCATGATTGAAAATTGTTTGATAAGTGCTTAGAAACACTTACTTTTTCTAATAAATTTAATTTATTTCAAAATATATTTAGTCACATAGCTATGCAAACCTATCATGTGTCTTCATCCATAGAAGACTGGTACACTTGTTAATATCAAAAGCCAAGTGGCCTAAGAAAACTATTAGTTGGATTCTTGCATGATGCCTTAAAACCAAGTGTTAAAGGACTTTAGCAAGTGGCCAATTTATTCCATGCAAATGCCACACTTGGCAAGACAAAGGAGCTTCCAAAACTCCTATAAATGGCTAATTGCTTAACATTCTCATCATCCAATTGATCCAAAGGCTTGCTTTTCCTTAGAAATTATTAGTTGCTATATTTTAACGATTATTACCTACTACTTCTTTTAGCTAGCCACTTAGCCTAAATATAAATAATTTTTGTTCTTCTTCAATGAATTCCTTCTCTTATTATTCCTTAAAACTAGCTGGTGTATTATTTAATTTTGTTGATTCATGTATCCTCTATATATATATAGATGTAGGCTTGTTTAATCTTGAAAATATATTTCATATTGTTAAAATAATTTTTAGGACAGTGCATAGCACAACTCTAGCCAATTCGTGTATTTTTACTCACAAATAATATTATTTCAGTTTTGTTGTCATTTTCCCTTACTATTTTTTTCGACAATCTAAGAAAATATGGAAAGTAATACCACTATAGAAATTTTTATGGTGCTACTAATTTTGGTGTTGTCCTTGCCGCTACTGTTTTAGTTGTCTTGCCAAATATCTATGGTATTGAAAATACATTATTGCATCCACAGCAACCATGAATACACGAAAAAATAGCACATATAAATGACAAAAAATTTGCAATAATATTATTTTTGAGCGAAAATACACGAATTGGCTTGAGACGGGGTTGGTACTGTCCTGAGAAACTATTTCAACAATGTGAATTATTTTTCCAAGATTCAATAAGTCTATCTTTATTTATTTAGAGGATACAAAAATCAGACAAATTAAATAATACACCAGCAAGTTTTAAGGAATAATAAGAAAATAAATTTATTGAAGAAGAACAAAGATTATTTTATATTTAATTGGCCGGCTAAAACAAGTAGTAAATAATAATTGCTGAAATATAGTAACTAATAATCTCTAAGGAAAAGAAAGCTTTCAGATCAATTGAATAATAAGAAGGTTAAGTAATTTTATAGGAGTTTTGGAAGCTCCTTGTCTTTCCAAGTGTGACATTTGCATGGAGTAATATAGTCACTTGTTAAAGCCCTATAATACCTGGCTTTAATGCATCATGCAAGAAGTCAATTTATAATTTTCTTAGGTCGCGTGGTTTTTAATATTAATAAGTGTACCTAATCTTTCATGCATGACGACACATGGTAGATTTGTATAGCCACTTGACCAAAAATCTTTTGAAATAAATTAATTTTATCAACAACCCCCTCATAAAAAGATATTTTAGGAATGCAAGAGTAAGGAATATGAGAGTAAGACTTGTTGGATTTGAATGGTCTAAATGTAATGGGTTGGTGTCTTATAGACTATGATCCAAACTTAGACCGATAAAATTTAATTCACATAATTACTAGTAAAATATAATATTTTTATGAATCAATAATTTTTGTTATAAGTCAGAGATTTTATCAATCACATTTCGACCCTTATAATTTTGATGTTCAACGCGATTTTGCGCCACTAAGATATCCACGTGTTTGTTATTCATGAGAGTTGTAGAGACTATGTCAAAATTTCATAGGGATGGCCCCACTCCACTCTTATACAGGTGATTTATCAAGTGTATACTGATTTTAAATATATCATCCATAAGAAATATGAATTTCAATAAGAGTTATAACTCAGCATCTCAGTTATTAGCAGTCAAACACTCTCTTTTAGTGCTTCAGTGTCAATATCGACTTGTTATTGCCCATATGAACCTACTTCATGGGATCTCTAATCAGATAGGTTGGGCTACCATCTCTATTGACAACGTATCGGCCTTAACCTCATCTCTCTTAAGGTTTGAAAAAGTAATTGGCATCCAACAGGTTTAGTCAGAGGATCGGCCAAATTAACTTTTGACTTCACATAATCAATAAAAATTATTCCTTCTCTCATCAACAGCTTTATGATATCATGTCTCAATTTCACGTGTCTACTTTCATAATTATAAGATTTATTTTTTGCAATAGCTATTGCCGCTTGACAATCACAATGCATAGACACATGAGGCAATACGTCCTTTATTAAAAGAATATTAGCTAAGAAGTTTCTTAGTACTCAGCCTCAAAACTAGCTAACTTCAGAGTTTCAAACTTTGATTCCATAGTTAATCTAGCTATAATGGTTTGTTTAACTGATTTTCACGATATTGCACCATCACTAAGGGTCAATACATAACCACTAGTGAATTTTGTCTCATCTGAATGAGAGATCCAGTTTGCATCAATATACGCTTCTAAAATAGAAGGAAATCTACTATATATAATACCATAATTCATGGTTACTCTCAAATATTTCATTAATCTAGCTAATACAGACCTATTGGTCTATGTTGGGATTATGAGCATATTTACTCAGTCTAAACACAACATATGTTATATCAAGCCTTGTAAAATTCATTAAATGCATTAGACTCCTAATAATCTGAGCATATGTAGACTGAGCAACTAGGTCACCATTATTCTTTTTCAACTGAGACTTAGTATCAAAATGAGTGCTCACAGGTGTGACATTAAAATATTCAAATTTCTTTAGAAGTCTCTCAACATAATGTTCTCGTGATAACATTATGCCATTTTCACTCCTTATAATTTTAGCTCTCAATATTGTATTTACTTCACCCATATCTTTCATATCAAAATTAGCAGACAAAAATAATTGGCCAAATACATCGGCAGCCCCTTAAAGTTGTCCTCATTTTTCACTTAAATACTCTATTTTAAGTCCATTTCATTTAACACTCCAATCATATCTCAAATGTGTCATTTAAATACAATCTGATGATGTGGCATAGTGAGCGTATTACACTATTTTCCCGAGCATGAGAGAACAATATTTCTATTTTTTATTTTTTTTACTTTATTTTTCCTCTTATTCTTTGGCACATCATCGTCCACGTCACCCCCCCTTCCTCTCTCTTTCTCCCTCCGCCAGTCCCATCATCAGCTTGTTGTCTTAAATTTTATTGCCATAATTAATGGAGATCGCCGGAAAAGTCAGAACTCCGGCCAGGTCCAAAGAGGCGACAAGCAACAATAATATGTTATCAAGGTTTTAACATTTACACACCAGCCACGAAATCTGTGATAGACATAACACAAACGAATCTCTGATACCACAACGATGGAACACCAGAAATGGTGGTAACTGTCGCTGATTTTAATGGTAGCCGCCAAAATATTAAATGTACGGTCACTTCTTTCAGTTCTTCTCTTTTATCAGTTAAAACAACAATGAAACAGAATAATAGAGATGAAGGAGGAAAGGAAATGAGCAATGGTCAGCGGTTGCTAGAATCGTCGGATTCTTTTTTGTTTCTTCTCTTTTTTCTCAACTCAGATTTTTTCTTCTCCAATTAGCTAAAAGAAGGGATTTTCAACCCAAAAAAGAAAAAAAATTGACATAAATTTCTCCCTTCCCCAAATCTGAAATTCCAAAAATGGTACCTATGTTTTTTTCTTTTGGCGGATGAAGATGGAGGGGGGGGGGGGATGATGACTAAGGGTGGCGTACGGTTCTTGTTAAAAAGATTTTTTTTTTTTAATTTGTCCATGTTAAATCCACATTTTCCTTTTTTATTCGTCACTTTGGCGAGTGAATTACACGCATCTTATATGGTTGGCTACTTACGAATTTTGTGTTTAAATGACACATTTGAGATATAGTTGGAGTGTTCAAATGAAACGGACTTAAAATAAGGTGTTTAAGTGAAAAGTGAGGACAACTTTAAGGGGCTGCCGATATATTTGGCCAAAATAATTTAGTACTTTGCACAATATTTAAACTTGTACTAAATATAAGCATCCCATCAACATATAGACATATTATCACATAATCATTGTCTACTACTTTAGTATAAACACATTTATCCACTTTCATTGAAGAAAAATCGTCTCTCAGTAAGACTTGTTCAAATTTTTCATACCACTGCTTATGAGCTTTTTTAAGACTATAAAGAGATTTAATTCATTTACAAACTTTATTTTCTTGTCCAAGAATGACACGGTCTTCAAGTTGAACCATCCATTTGGTGGATAAAAAACTTATGAATTGAAGCTAAGGCAATTAAAAGTCATATGGAAGAAATTTTAGTCACCAGCGCAAATGTATCAAAATAATCTATATTTTGTTTTGAGAAATATATTGATTAAATTTCCTTTTGAAAATTCATTTATAACCAATAGGTTTTGCACCATACGGTAAATCAGTTAAAATCCATATATTATTTGTTCATGATAGAATCAATTTCAACTTTTATTACCTCTTTCCAATAATTAGCTTCTGAAGAAAATATAACTTTAAAATAACTTGATGGTTAACAAGAAAAGTTTAAAATTCATTTCCATAAGAAAAATATTCTTTTCTAGGCCTTTTAGTCCTTCTCAGTTCTTTGTTGAAGGTAATTTTATTATTTATTTCAACAGGTGTATGAGAAATTTTATTAGATAGTAGATAAATATATTCAAAGAACGCAACATTCTTTATCTCAATTATAATATTGCAACCAAGCACATTATTTTTTAAAACAAAAACTCTATATGCAACACTTTATTCCACATATCCAATAAGCATGCAATCAGTAGTTTTAGAACCTATTTTTCTTTTTTTAGGTCCAGGCAAAAGAACTTTAGTAAGGCACATCCACATTTTAAAATATTTCAAGTTAGGTTTATAATCCTTCCACATTTCATAAGGAGTTTTGCCGGTTCTTCTATGTGGTATTCTATTTTGTAAGTGACATGCAGATACTAAAGCTTCACTCCACAAATTATCAGGTGCAATGAACTAACTAACATGGAGTTGATCATCTCTTTCAACAACAACAACAATGAACCCAGTTTGGTCCCAACATGTGGGGTCTGGGGAGGGTAGTCTGTACGCAGATCTTACCCCTACCTAATACAAGTAGAGAGGTTGTTTCCAATAGACCCTCGGCTCAGGAAGGGCAAGAAGAAGAAGAGGGAAGCAAGGAAGAAGAAAAAAAGATAATAATATTAATAAAAATAAAAAATAATAAAAAACATAATAAAAATAAATAGTATCCAATAATAGCAACACAGAATACAATACCTGAGGCGAACAAAAACACATACCGTAATAAAAATCAAAGAATATTCTCGACCTATCGGTGAATACTATAAACTGCCTACTAGCCTTCTACCTTAATCCTCGACCTTCACACCCTCCTATCAAGTGTCATGTCCTCAGTGAGCTGAAGCAGCGCCATGTCCTGCCTAATTACTTCTCCCCAATACTTCTTACGCCTACCTCGACCCCTTCTCACACTCTCCATGGCCAACCTCTCACACCTCCTGACAGTGGCATCAATGCTTCTTCTCCTAACGTGTCCGAACCATCTCAGCCGTGACTCCCGCATCTTGTCCTCCACGGAGGCTACTCTCATTCTGTCCCGGATAGCTTTATTCTTAATTCTATCTCGCCTTGTACACCCACACATCCATCTCAACATTCTCATCTCTGTTACTCTCATCTTCTGCACGTGGGAGTTCTTGACTGGCCAACATTCAGCCCATACAGCATAGCGGGTCGAACCACCACTCGATAAAACTTACTCTTAAGTCTTAATGGCACTTTCTTATCACATAGAACACCGGAAGAGAGCCTCCACTTCATCCACCCCGCTCCGATGCGATGTGTAACATCTTCATCAATCTCCCCATTACCCTGGATAATAGACCCGAGATACTTAAAACTCGCTCTTTTGGGGATAACTTGAGCATCAAGCTTAACCTCTACGTATGCATCATAGGTCTCACTGAATTTGCAATCCAAGTATTCTGTCTTGGTTCTACTTAGTTTGAAACCTTTAGACTCCAAGGTCTGTCTCCACACCTCCAACCTCGCGTTAACTCCGCTACGCGTCTCGTCAAACAACATTATATCATCGGCAAATAGCATGCACCAAGGCACCTCCCCTTGGATGTGACGCGACAGTACATCCATCGCCAAGGCAAACAAAAATGGGCTAAGAGCCGACCCCTGGTGCAACCCCATCACCACAGGGAAATGGTCTGAATCACCACCCACAGTCCTCACCCGAGTCTTAGCATCATCATATATATCCTTAATCACCCGAATGTACGCTTCCGGAATGCCGCTAACCTCCAAACACCTCCACAGGGCCTCCCTCGGAACTTTATCATATGCCTTCTCAAGGTCAATAAACATCATATGTAGATCTTTCTTCCTTTCCCTGTACTGCTCCACTAATCTCCTTACCAGATGAATCGCTTCCGTAGTCGAACGCCCCGGCATGAATCCAAACTGATTCTCGGAAATAGACACGCACTTCTCACCCTAGCCTCCACCACTCTCTCCCAAACCTTCATTGTGTGACTCAATAACTTGATACCTCTATAATTGTTGCAATTTCGGATATCACCCTTGTTCTTGTAAAGCGGAACCATCGTACTCCACCTCCAATCATCGAGCATCTTCTTTACCTTAAAAATAACATTAAACAGCCTAGTTGATCATTTCTTTCAATGTTCTATTTTTTCTTTCAGCAACTCCATTAGACTCAGGTGAATAAGGCAGAGTTACTTCATGAATAATTCCATTCTTTTCACAAAAATTATTTAATGATAAAAAATTTCCATCTCTATTAGATCTAATTCTCTTGAATTTTCTTCTAAGTTGATTTTCAACCTCAGTTTTATAAGAAATAAAAGCATTAAAAGTATCATCTTTATTTCTCAGCAAATACAACTTAATATATCTAGAAACATCAATAAATGTCACATAATATCTTTTACCGCATCAATTCATGGTATGCTTCAAATCGCCTAAATCAGTGTGAACTAAAAATAATAATCCAGCTTCTCGATTTACAGGAAAACAAGTCTTTTTTGTACTTTTATATTCATTGCATATTTTACACTTGTCAATATTATTTGAGTTTAAACCAGTGATTAGGCCAAGTGACTACATTTTCTTTATATATGCAATATTAACATGTTCTAATCTAGCATGCCATAAAAAAATTGACTCAACCATATAAGTAGAAGAAGTTACATTTTCATTGCTAGTATAAAAATTATTAAGCACAAATAAGCCTTCGTTACAATATCAATTGCCCACAAAAATATTATTTTTGGTCAATACGACCTTATCATTCTCGAAAGAAATCTTCACTTCAACTTTTTCTAATAATCCCATAAAAACTAAATTTGTTTGGATATTAGGAACATGCAACACATTATGCAATGCTAGAGTTTTACCAAATGCGAGCTTGAGAAAAAAAAATTATTACCCAAATACGTGAGTTGTTCTTGAGTCACAAAGATAAATACTTTCTTCTCCTTCGTCAACTTGGATGTAAGGCAAATTCATTTTTGTTTGCACAAATGTGTATAGTAACACTAGAGTCTATCACCATATCTCTCACATTGGCACCATTAAGAAATAAGTGCAACAACTATACTATCCGTTTTAGTCAAATTTAATTTTGACTTAACGAGATTATTATTTATCCCAACTCTTATCTTGCATTGAGGTGTATTTTTTGAATGTTTTAAATATTAGCATTGGATATTTAACCATATTTATTTACATACATGTATTTTAATGTTAGTGTCTGCCAAAGTTGTGGATGCAATAACGTACTTGCAACACTATGGATATCTGGCAGAACAACTGGAACAGTAGCAACAGGAACAACACCAAAATTGGTAGTACCATAATAAAATTTCGTAGTGGTATTACTTGCCATAATTTCTTAGATTGTCGAAATATGACACGAGAAAATAATATTTGTGAGCAGAAATACACGAATTAGCTTGAGTCGTGATGGGCACTATCCTAAAATATTATTTCAGTAATGTGAATCATTTCCTCAAATAAGCCTACATCTATTATTTAGAGAATACATGAATCAACAAAATTAAATAATACACCAGCAAGTCTTAAGGATTAATAAGAAACGGAATTTATAGAAGAAAAACAAAGATTATTTTATATTTAAGAGGCTAGCTAAAAGAAGTAAGTAGGTAATGATTGCTAAAATATAGCAACTAATAATTTCTAAGGAAAACAAAGCCTTGGGATCAATTGGATAATGAGAATGTTAAGCAATTAGTTATTTATAAGAGTTTTGGAAGCTCCTTGTCTTGCCAAGTGTGGCATTTGCATGGACTAAATTAGTCAATTGTTAAAGTCTTTTAACACTTGGCTTTAAGGCATCATGCAACAAGGCAAGTAATAATTTCTTAGGCCACTTGGCTTTTAATATTAGCATATGCAAGAACCCTACGTATATTTAGTCTTTCCATGCATGAAGACACATGACAAGTTTGCGTAGTCACTTGAATCAAATATCTTTTGAAATAAATTACAAGGCATGAAAAGTAAAAAACAAGCGAAAAACTAAAAATTGAATATTACCAACTATGACTTTTAACTTATAAGCTACATTTTAAAAGTCAATCCAAACACCCTCAGTAATCTTCCCTCAGTTTTTTCGGTGCGAGTGTGTGACTTTACGAACCTCCACTCACTATTATTAAAGTTAAGAACCTTTATATTTATCCAATAAAACTTAAAATTTTGTCAAACGTATTCCAAGTGAAAAAGAAATGGCAAATAACCTCGTTGACAATTTATTTTAAAGAGAACGTATCGTAGGCACTTTTTTCTTTTGAGAACGGATTAAGAAAGATCTGAAACATGTGGGTGAAATCTTAACCACCATACGTTTCTAATATTCAATTAAAAGAAAGTTGGTGAAATCTTAACCACCACAAGTTCTATATTCAGTTTAAAAGAAAGTTAATGAATTGAGTGGGGAGGGG
>ML368924.1:64954-83085 GCA_005239525.1 Nicotiana knightiana
GGGGGGCTAGCCTTACAAAAAATGAAAGAAAAGAATCATTTATTTCAGTCTCTTACTAGCAAATTACAAATAAAGAGTAATCTGTAATTTAGAAATTGTTCTGCACTCAAATGTACAAACAATACATAAAATAAAATGGTAATACAAGCCTATGGAGATAAAGATGGCTCAGTAGCATGAGTAAAACAGCCCTGCCCAATTCATCTTATTGCATTTAAAGTATGATCTCTTCTTGGACACTCACATTAAGAGTCTTGTTTGGCAGTACAATGCTGTTGATTACCACTACTTCATCCTCAACCGAGACAGATTCACCTGATATTTGAATTAGAAAATCCAACCCAAAAATTAAAAATTAAATATCGACGATTTGGAAATGCAGGAACTGTAATAACTAGGAAATAATGATAAAAGAAATGCATTACCAAGAATTGTGACCCCGAGCTTCGCATTGTAGTCTCCTGCTGCCTGAAATCAGTTTGATTTAGCTTAGACACCTAATGTGAAGACTAGGACTAGAGAAAACAAATGAGTGGAGGAATGCCGTCCAGTCAGGATGAAATAGACTCCAAAAAACAGCATTAAGCCAGTCTTAGGAACTCTCAATGAAGAGACCTGACATCATAGAAATTTAAATTGTTCACAGAATCTAGCAGATTTCCTACCAGCAAGCATAACATTTACTCCATCACAAAATTCTATTTATACGGTACCTGGATTACACTCTTGGTACTTGTTTAATATCATCATGTGCAATCAATTGCAAGTATATTATCCAATTTTTATGCGGAAAATATACTTTCTCCAGATTAACTTTGACTCTATAATTCTGATGAAAAAAGTAGCATGATAGCTCTTCCTTTGATGGTAATCTTCCTTATCGCAAAGAAGAAACCAGGCCAGGTGCCAGCTGCCATTATATATTGACAGGACAGACAAAATGACAAACTAATCATAACTTCCTCTCCTGATATTATTGGTATATATTTGGAGAGTTTACACATCAAAGCATCTTTCTTCAACAATGTATTTGATATCTTAGACAAGAATATTGCCACCTCCATCATTTACCTGGACTCTTGACCATCTTCCAATTGAAGACTTCCAGCCAACAATCGCATGAATAACAACCCCATTTTCCTGGAAAAAGAATTCTGTGTTAAATTCAAACACGTCATTGAAGTATCTCATGAGATGTGATGTAGTGAAGTGGCACCTTGATTTCAACATCGTCAAGAATAATACAACTGATAAGCCTGGCACCAGCTCCAATACGAGCATTAGCAGATATCGAAACATTTGGACCAATCTGTTCAACATTAAACGGAGAAGTCAATTCTATAGGTGATTGAAGGAGGTTATAAGTGAGCCAAAAATCATGGCAACTGCAGTGTCTGTGGCAATTATTGATGTAAAAAAAAAAAAAAATTTATATATATATATATATAGGCTGGAAGTAAGCAAGAGCCATCAGAGATAGCTCTTTAGACGCATAGATGCCAAGCAGAAATCAGATTTGATCTCATTACTTTTAATTTAAAAAAAGTTACAATTTGCAGCTTCGGCAATGTAGAAAATGCTGCAATAGATGACATAATCCATACCAAGAATCAGATTCATTACAAAACAGATGACCATGAAACTGTGTTGCAAACATGTACAAAGCCTAGATGTCTATAACATAGAGGGTGTTAATTGTTGCAAACACATATAGTCGTCAATTAACTAGAAAAAATATCCTTTCTGTTTTTCATATCATAAAACTTATTGCAGTAAAAAATAAAACCATCCATCTCAATTGATCAACCATGAGATCTACAGCATAACATAGTAATCAGAATATGTTAGTCATAGTTGTATCTGAATATAACCTTTGCAGTTGGATGAACTTTAGCAGATGGATGGATATAAACATCACCACTGATCGCTGCCGTCTTTGAGCCATCCCCACTTGCCAAAAGATGCGGTGAGGTGGATCTATATTGAGCCAGGTAGAGACCAGAGCATTTCAGAGACATCCTACAAAAGAAACAAACCTACCCATTACCTCAAATCTTGATATTTGAAATGGAAAAGCTGGGATGATATGCACTTTATGTGATTGGCTTACCCTGGTGTTTTAATTTGTTCCCAGAAATCCATGGTTTCATAGGTATATAGCTGCTTCTTCCCTGCAAGAGGTGTCAAAATATCTTGATCCAACCGTACAAAGTCTGTTGGAAGACTCCTGTCAAATAAGCTCGTATCAGGGAAGGAAAAGAATGAATCAGACAACCTTTTCAGGTGTACTGGTAGCTCTAAACTATGTTTTCCAATTCTAAGTTTTTTTATCGATTCCAATTCTAAGTATTATTCAGTAGGAAGATTATTAGTGCGCCTATTAAGAAACATAAACCTCATTCATGAATAATAAAGTTGCGACTCAGAGACCTGTAACCGATCTCTAGTAACTGCAGTCTGCAGACCCCTACTTGACTATTTTTTGCAAACAACGTATCACCACCTAGAGTGGGTGATTTTATTCATGCAATCCTTGTACAAAAAAAACCTCCTCATGAGAGATTATTTTAAAACCAGGTAATCAGACTCAAGCTAGAAGTGCAGAACGCCACAGTTCAAAATGTTCAAACATTTGTAGCATTGTCTTGTCCAAACTAACTGTGAGCAGACATCAGGAAGATGCCGAAACAAATGGCCTAAGCTTGGGGTAATGTGGGCTTCAAGGATCTAAGAATGGTGTCAGTTTTGGAGGAGTTCTCAATGACAGTGAAGATAACATGACATACACCTTGCCCTTTGATTAGCATTTATCGGTCAAACAGTGAACAGTAACATCTTCCATTCCATTACAACTCAAAATAACAGGTGACCTTGTGGGAACATATGATAGAGAAGTAACATCATCCTAATGAAACAAAAAACACAAAAATATACTAGAATCGTTATCCTTCAGAAGATTTAGCAACTGCAAACCTGCCCATCATGCAATCTCCTCAACAATTTAAAGACGATAAGTATTTGATATTTCCCTAAGAAACTAAAGGTAAATTATGCTCGCACCAAGAACTCTGTCCTGAAAAGCAATTATCAGTTACTGCAGTTATAAAGCTTCACAGCATTTCACCATCCACCAAACAAAATGCTGAGAAATATCAGTCAAATAAATGTTAAATCTGGATTGGAACTTGTGTCAGTCGGGATCCTGGATGGTGCCAAATAAGTGAGTGAAACTTGACGACAAAGAGAAAGAAGCAACCATGTTTTTAAGCAATTATAGAAGAATGAAATACACACTGAGAACTTAGAAACCAAGTTGAGGTCCAGTGATATCATAATAGAGGGCAATTGCTAACAGATCACTATTTTCTTAAGGTAGCAACAAAATGTCTATCACATGTAGTTGGACAGGGAAATTATACCTATTTACTGGCTGAAGAGCTTCAAAGCTGGATACACGCCTTAGGTTAGCTGCAAAAGAAGAGAAAGGACATCATAAAATCACCCCATAGAATACTATTGCTTGAGATCACTGCACGGGTTTTAAGAAACTTGAAATCCATATTAGATTAAGAAGACGTAATATTATCTCAAGTCAATCGCGACACTGTTCAAGTTCAGCAATCGTACTATGCTAGAGTTCATATCGGCCAACGGTTAAAATGACACTAGAACAATGAGATCAAAGGAAGAGATGGACCAACTATCTCAGTCCTTTTAACATGACAACAAATAGACAAGGGAACCTCTAGTTATGATGCGTTAGACTAACCTCTGTCTTTCCTCTGACTGGATACTCCTTGAATAGCATTGAAGATATCTGGTGTAAATATGTACACACCACAGTTGATGCGGTCACTCACCTGCATTTCAGTCATATTATACAAGACATCATGGATATAAACCTACACATTTCCTGGTTTATGCATGTAAAGCCCAAGAGTAAGTAAATGTTGGATCTGGACGTACAAAAGTTTCAGGTTTCTCTGTGTAATGCAACAGTTCATTGGTATCAGGGTCAGCAACCAGTTCTCCAAATTCACTAGCTGTCTCAGCAGATACCTGCATATGGAAACTCAAAAATAAGACTTGCAACATGCTGTAATCACAATCATAGATGTTAATAAGCTATGAAATAGCCAATACAAAGTGGCCTAAACAAACAGTTCAAGAGTACTTTCAATTACCTTGCTGACAAGAATGGTTCCCATCCCACCATACTTTCTATGAGCCTCTGCAAAGTTGGAGCAAAGCAGAAGGTAAAACTTGGAAAAATCAAAGTCTAAATTACTGCAGTGGTCCGTATTACTGATAAGTTGATCAAGAGGGGAGAAGAGGGAAGAAAGACACATACCAAGCATCTCAGGCAGTGGAAAACTGCAGCAAACATCGCAGTTCAGCAAAAATATATGTGACTGCCAAGTGAGATAAAATAACCACATTAATGGTGATTGCTAAGTATGATGATGAAGTAGCCCCAATTATATTTTCAGATTCTTTTCGGACCATATTAGATCGATTTTTATGTTCCCAATAACTAATCTTGTAGTTGGTCATTCCGAGCAATTTACACATGATCATCACAAGAATATAATCAAGAAGAGTGAAGATTCGAACCGGGCTGTCTTCCATGAGCAGATCCCTGAAGTTGTAAAGTCCTCCAGCTGAACCATGTGGTTTGTCCTCCTTTAGGTATCTAGTAACAATAAGTTACAACAATGAGCTCCAATATTGAGAAGTTCAGAAAATTCAGAACACGGATAAGCAGGATAGTAATGTAACCTGACAGGAATTCGAAGTTCATTCGAGATTGAGGAGACATATATCGCAAATTCACGCTCCTCATAGAAGCCGACGAGGTAGATCTGCGCAAGGTTTGGAATCTGAAAAACCCATGTCACAAAAGTCATTAGTTCAATGCATAAAAATTTGGACTTTGCACACCCCATTTGTGTTACAACTTAGAACATGAAACGTTTACAGTGTATAGTCATTTGCTGGCATTAGTACAAAGAAAGCATTACCCTTTTACAAGCAGAGATCGGATGATGAACCATTGGCTGTCCCGCTAATGGAAAGAGTGGCTTTGGGATATTCAATGACAATGGGCGGAATCGTGTACCTGTCAATGCATATCTCTAGGGAATCAAATCAATTGAAAATCTATTGAAAACAAGAACAGGGCAGTGCTTTCTGAATTCACAAGATTCAAACTTTATCCAAAAACTAATACTATACTATTCTCAAATAACCGAAACAAAAATGAAACAAAGTGCATACCTTTGGTTGGTCCACCGACCATGATCACCGCAACAACTCTCTCCTCAGAACTTCCCATTTTTAGATCTCAATATACGGAATAAAAGCTTCAGCCCAAATTAGCAGCTCCAATTCTTCAACTCTCCAATGAACAAAATATCACCTATATGCATACAAGTAATGGTAATAATCTCAATTATTAGAAGACAGGAACCTGAAAGTGATACTGCCGACAAAAGATAGAAGCAGAGACAGAAAAATGTAAAGAGTAGAGTACGAGTGGATGTGTGTGGTAGGCGAGAATGTATGGGGAGATAGAGAGACAGGGGGTGGGGTTGAATTGCTCTAAAAATTGAAATGAGTACAAAAGATGGGGGGGAGATCCATAGGAAAGAAGAAAATGGGTGGATACGCGACAAATACAAAAAAGAAAAAATGGCTAGGAAATTTCCACCTCTGTTTTTCACCTGCCTTGTACTCCTACTTCTATTTTCAATCATATGTTAACTGGGCGTTTGGACATGAAGAATTGTAAAAATTTCGGAAAATTGAAAATTAGAGTTAGTGTTTTGACATAATTTAAATTTAAATTGTTTTTGAAGTTTTGTGAGCTATATTTTGAAACATAGTTTTTTAAAGTTTTTCAAATTTTCGAAAAACTATAAAATCCCTCTTCAAGTTAAAATTTTAAATTTATGATCAAATATTAATTTCGAAAAAGAAGTAAAAATTTTCTTATGTCCAAATGGGCTCTAAGATATTTAAGGAGTACAGTATCTTTTATTTTTCGAACAGAGGAAGTTCAGATGTGGAGATAATTGTAATAAATGGAACTTGGAAAGCATATTCCTTTTATTCTCCTACCAAAAACAACAACTTAAAGTGAGAAGATTGCTTACCTTTCTGAATCAGAATTTTAACTACCAAAGTGTGTAATAGAAATTTTTTAAGAGAACCAAAGACAAAAAGGTGATATATTTTCTGTTTTTTTTTTTTTTCTCCTTAGAATTGGTAAATAGGCAACGATTGAAGTGATATAGTCATCGGTCCCACGTGCTAAAAGTGCTCTACCTACCTTGGTTATCTGATTTCGTCGGGATAAAGTCAAATCAAGAAGTAAAAGATAATTATCCGACATAATGACGAAACTATTATATTTATAATATTTACAACCAAATTAAAATTTTAAAACAGAAAGCTTATAGAAAAAAGATATGGTTGTGAGTTGTGACTACAACTTCCCCTCCTCATTTCATAATTAGCTACTTCCAAGTTTCACAATCTTAATCACATTCGTTTTTTCATTTCTTTTCTTATTAATAACATCCGATGGCAGCGTGGTAATGTATCATTGATCATCACTGATAATGGGAAAACATAATACCGGCATTTACTTGGTTTTTTGTATATAATTCACAATCACAACCATTTGCGGTGGTTTACTAGCCATTTTCATGACTCCCTGCCATTCTTAGAATCTTAAGATTTTTGAGCTTTACTCCACTTATGAAGCTAAGGGATATTTCAGTCTGCTGTAGCAATCACATCACACTATCCCATATTTTGATTGACACACACTATGCTCTAAAACATGAGATAAACAAAAGAGAAAGGCAATATCAGTATAAAATGCTATCCATGTTTTCTCCCTTCCAACAGATTTATTAGAAAACAACACTAGTTCTACATCAAATCAAGTTTCATCTCTGCTTCTCCCTCGGCATTGGTTCTCATAACTGGCACAACACAACTGCATGTTCCTTGACCACTTGAAAGTTTCACAGCTTTGAAGGTGACTTGTAAAAAGCCCATGGTTCGTCAGACACATACCGAGTCACTTGCTTAATGTTTAGGTAGTTCTCAAGACTCCTGCAAGAAAAAAAGAAACGGCAAAATAACATTATCAGCTGCACGACTTGCCAAATTACTTCAGAATGCTTCAGTCAGGTGCATATTTTTCCCCTCCAGTTACTCCTCTAGTGTGGTAAAACTACAATTACAGTTTTTTCCTTCGTACTGCATTGTCTCTTTCTATAACATAGCTCATTCAAGCAATTCCAATGTAAGGCCATTTAACAAACAGAATTCGAAGAAGCAGATATGGAACAGATGCATGAACAGAAAGTAAGGGAATTGCTAAGCCACTTGGATGTTATTATTCAAGATGGTATCAAAATCACCCAGTGAGTGCTTACCATTCCCCAAGTTCGCGTCCAAAACCACTACGTTTTTTGCCACCCCATGGAGGTTGCCAAAAGCATGGCTGTGAACAATTGATCCAGACAATTCCCGACTGAAAAGCCTGCAAAGTCCAATTAACAAGATGTCATCCCTGATTTTGCAAAAGCAGTGCCTTATGGTACGGATAAAAGATGTTTTTGGAAATTGAAAAACTACTCTCACCTTTGTGAAACGCTCACACCTTTCAAGATCTTTTGACAAAATAGCAGCACCCAAACCATACCTAACAGAGCACGTAGTGCTAGTAAGGAAAAGGAAAGTTTGTAAAGCAACAGAACCATATATCTGAAGTGTAGCCAACTCACTTGGTATCATTGGCTAGTTCAATGGCCTCCTCTTCAGTTTTAAATGTTTTGACACAAAGAACAGGTCCAAATACCTCCTCTTTCCAGATTTCCATGGACGTATCCACATCAGTTATGATTGTTGGTTGAATGTAATACCCTTTCTTTAAGTGCTGAAATCCGGTAGAATTAAGTCACGTTCCAACAGATTGATAAATAAATACAGAACCTGCATACTTGCACAGGGAAGCATTTCTTACCTGAGGCCGTTCGCCACCATAAAAAATGGTTGCACCTTCATTTTTGGCTGTTGAGATAAGCTTCAAGACCTTCTCGTACTGAAAGGTAAACAAACAATCAATATATATGAACTGTCCATAATCTGCTGCTTACCAGGAAAAAGGAAACTATCAGATAAACATGATCAGCACGCATGTATGAGAAAGCAAGAAAAGAAACAGACTGGACACAAATGAAAGCCAATATCCATGTGTTTTTAAAATCATGTTGTTTTACTCAGTGATAACAGAGTTCCGTATCGTATCTTCAAAGACTTCTAAACTGATGTGCATTATTGATCATTTTTTCCCTATTTTTGAGTTTTTTCACAATAACTACACAGACCTCCCCCGTTGATTGTATATGATTTCGCCTCAGATTCTTTTTAAGATTTATGCCAACCTCCTATTTACTTCACATTGTTGTCATAGAAACTTCCATTCAGTAAGCAAATGGTTAATTGACAATATATTTTGGACAACACAACCAATTAACTTTTCGAGATACAAGAATTATCTTCTCTATTTTTATTTTTTTTGGGCAAATAACGTGAATTCTCCTTATCTTAATTTTTATATCAAACTAAATAAAGTTCTAACAGTTCTGAAAGCAATGATATTTCACGAGTCACATCAATAGTCTTTAATGAAAACATCGACTAACTAGGGTAAAGCAGATGGATATATACAGCATTGACCGTCGCTAATTCTGACAATATTCAGTTACTACCTAATGTAAAGTTTTACCAAGAACTTTAGATAGGATATAAGCCAAACATCTAAGTTTCTAACCCAAAGTTATGCAATTACGGACAGAACTAACCAGATTTCTTTGGTATGAATAGGATAAAGGACAAAGGTGTGAATATAACTTCAAATTAACAGTATAAGCTACAAAAGTTTAAGGAGGAAGAAATTGTAATTTCTCAGACAGAGGTCCATCGCATTTTGATAAACTAGCATTAAACAATGAGAACGCCCTTCTTTCCTGCAGCATTTAGATATAATTACTGAATCAAGTCGCAAACAACAAAGTTTCAATCAGAAGAATGTCTCATCATTACAAGTAAATCTTTAAGAATTTATTTATTTTTCCATCATAGATATGTTTTTAAAATTCGGCAACTGTCCTCTTAAAAAGAAAATCTCTTGGCTTTGTGAAACTATGTTCAAACCAATCCATTTCAACGGCTCTTTTTGCAACATCATGCATGCAGACTGGTTATTTTTTCTCTTCTGCAGCACAACTAGTGATATTACACCAGAAAAAAACATGGGATAGCTATTTGGCAGTTTTACAATCTTCAAATTATTTAAAATGCCACCACATAGATTTTTTTGAGTTACTTGTTAGTTTTACTCCAATTCTCCTTGATGACAGTCTAGAGATATACATATATAGGTATTAAACATTAACAAGAGCCATAATGCACCACGTTCCTTGCATTTTGTTTCCATCTTCAGCAGTTCCATATTAATCGGTTTCATTCCGATAGGTCAGTCAAAATGGTTAGTTTGCCAAACTTATGGCGAAGAAGTATATATTCTCAATGATCACCCTGATCAGCTGATGAATAAAAGTAGTAGTTGAGGCATCATTTTTTCTGACCTTGAAAAGAAATGACTGGCAAGAGCTATCCTATTCTATTGTCTTGGTCAAGCACTGAGTCAGTATGTTTTTACCTGGGGGGAAGGGGGTAGGTCTTTTCGGCGCATTTGGGTTAATTGGTCAAATAATCCTTGGGAAGGGGACTAAATACTTCATGATTTTTCCATTTATCAAATCTCTCCATCAGGCAGAGATATTGTCCATTCTCTTACAAAGTTGCAATGCATCTAAAGGTTTTGCAACTTCCTCTCTTCTTTCCTCCATTTTTCTTTGATAAGACAGAAAGTTTTCCAATAAATATCACCCACAAGTGATATTCTTCCCAAATGAACTAGAGAGAAGACACGAACATGGTGGATTTTCAATCTAGCTTATGTTTTCTATACTGTTGGTTAAATCATATGGAACTTGACCATCCATAAGCACTTCTTTTATCTTTTTCTATTTCCTTAAAACCTGAAGACTATGCAGTAAAATGCCTTCTTCATACGTAAAGTCTCAGATATATCTATCAACCAAGATAAGAGAGAGAGGGAGAGAGAGAGCTGGAGGTCAAGTATCTAATAAGAAACTGCTATATGTCACATACAGAAAGAAGTCTGGCAGCATGGGTTTCGATTGTAAAATACCACTCTTTATATGAGAGAAAGATCATTGCATTTGCAGGGTCAAGGACAATCCAAAGTGCAGTCAATTTCCAAAAGAGTGTATACAAGCTTGAAGAAAATGTGTAGACTGATAAACCTATTCAAGTGCTATGTATACCGTGGTAGTCTTGAGTTTGAGTTAATTTAAAACATGCGGTCAAACCTCCTATCCACTTTCATGAGCGTAACTCTGATAGTAGGTCAGAAGAGAGTCCATAACTTGTGTGTGTCACCTGATGCCTATCCACTTTCATAGTCATCTATGCTGCATCTAGCTGGCTCTTTCATTGTTCACCTTCCAGTCTAATTCCCTTACTCACTAACCCAGGAGTCTATTCTACTTGCGCAAGCAATCTGCTTCCCTACACTTCCTGATGGCATGGCACACAATTCCTATACCTTCAGTTTCAGCCTGATATAGTGTTATGACTTAATTTTCCCTATCCCCAAAACTTATCCTGTTCACTATATCTTATCCGGAAGA
The DNA here is from genome assembly GCA_005239525.1 of Nicotiana knightiana. NCBI lineage: Eukaryota > Viridiplantae > Streptophyta > Magnoliopsida > Solanales > Solanaceae > Nicotiana > Nicotiana knightiana. The sequence continues at coordinate 75,754 of ML368924.1, forward strand.
CACTTTCTCACATTTGTCGCATTGGAGAAGGGACAAAACATTGCTCATGAGGCATTCCCTTTATAAAGGTTACAGTTGCATCTATTCAAGGCAACACATAACATTGTCTCCAAGAAGTACCTTGTACCATTAAGGCAAGCGTCTTCTACTAGTTTAATGGCATAATTTCTTTACCTGTCCACGACTAATGACAGGACCAAGCTTGCAATCTTCTTCCAAGGGATCTGAGATTTTGATGTTTTTCGTCCACTCCAGAAGCCTGTCCAAAAATTGTGAAGCAATTGTATCCTGCAAAATTCAGAATTTGGTTTCACCAAGAGCTCTAATGTTTAGCATTAAAGGATACATCAAATGGACTTTGATATAGTATTGTTTTCACAGTGTTATCATAAGATGGTATAAACAAACTAGGAGTGTCACCCCATCTTGCCTGATTTTATAATTGTGTGGATCATCCTACTCCTTTCTAAAAAAAGGATATGCCAATTGAAAATGATCAACTTACTATTTGAAAACTAAAAGTATTTCTGCTAAGACCGTGACTTTTTTTTCTTTCTTCTATTTTTTTGCTGGGAAATTTTTGAATTCTAACATATATTTGTTACAATTCTCTTTAAGTTCAGTTAAATAATTTTTGGATTTCTAAGGGTAATTTAATGAATGTCCAAATTGAAACTGTAATTTCAATCTTTATAAGCACACAAAAAAGGCATCAGGCTGTTTTAGCCTTTTCTTTGATAAGATGTTATCTGGTTTATCTCGGTATACTGTTAGATGCAAAATGTACTCAATCAGCCATTAGAATGACCCCACTTCCTGTTCCAACCTTCAAGAACTCCGGTAGGATATTGGCTTGTCTCCTAAAATTGAACTAAGTAGGTCTCTCATCCTATTCTTAATGACAGAGAGTGAATGAACTAGTGGATCCATTTTCCTGGTACCACTTAAGAACCTTTACTCCTCTGTATGTATCCAATTAAAGCTAAGCCAGATGTATCTTTCTCTTGTTATTTGAGCCTCTTCTATAGTGTTACAAATACAATAAACTAATCATCTGTTCCTTAAGATACTCATCGCCCCCATAAATCATAATTGTCTTGTATTCTTAAAGAAGTGCTGGTTGCCAATGAAGGATATAGGACCTTATGGGAATATTCATTATTTTCTAGATAAGTTACACGGTGTCGAGTCAGAGAACTTAGTTAATCATAAACTGAAAGAAATAAACTGACTAAATACATGGCCCATGTCCAAAATTTAGCTTGTTACCTGTATTATAAGACGTGATGTTGCACTACAAATTTGACCGTTTGTCCAAAAGCAGCCAAAAAGAGTCCACTCAACAGCTGTGTAGTGTAGACAATGAGGATAGTTATATTTAAGAGCTAAATTCATTTCTAAAATGCGCCACAAAGGTGAATTCACATGAAAAACATAATGATATAGAAAGTAGTATAAAGATTCCAATTCAATAGTTTAGGCAAGGCATTTAAACACTTAGCTCAGAGGTTAGAGCATTGATTTGTAATGGTGTTAGTCACCAGTTTAATTCCAATAGCTGGGCTTGCCCATATTCTTTTCTTTCTTTTTTACAAATTGATAATATTCCTCTGAAATATAAGAATATTGCAATAACCAATTTCCTCCTTTTCCAAAATTATCAATTTATTATGTCATAGGAAATTCCAGAAATGTCAAGAAAAGAAAATATCTATTAGCAGGGAGTTATCATATAGAGTCTCAAAGAGCAAACCTATATCAAGGTTAGGAATGTCATCAAACACAACTATTGGACTTTTTCCACCAAGCTCAAGAGTAACTGGCTGCAAAAGACACACAAAGGTTTAGCTATGCCGAACGCTGCAGCATATCAGTTTGGCCAATAGGAACCTAAATGATTATTTGGATGCGAACATACTTTAACTTGTTGAGCTGCAGCGGTCATGATCTTGACCCCAGTTGGGCCACTTCCTGTAAATGCAATCTGCTCACCCAAAAAATTAAAAAAATATTCACCACAATGAAATTAGATAGTACTAAATGGGGGGACTGATCAACAAGCATAGATACACCTAAAAGAAACAAGCAAACCTTATCAACATCAGGATGTGATACCAAAGGAGAACCAGCTTCATGTCCCAATCCTGTTAGTATGTTAAGGGCACCAGGAGGAAGACCCACTTCTCTACAGATTTCACCCAACTCCAAGGAGGTACTGAAGTTGGAAAAAAGGAGTAAAGATATAAATAATGTAGATCAAATAATATGAAATAACAAAGAAAAAAGATAAGACTCACATAGACGCAAGTTCAGACGGCTTAAGCACTGCTGCACACCCAGCAGCTAGGGCAGGAGCGACTTTCCATGTGGTCATCAACATAGGATAATTCCTTCATATGAAACAAAAGCTCATAAGTCAACCACATAACCTTTTCTCTCAAACCAAACAAGAAAAAGCAAATGAAATTCACAATGCTCCAGAAGATTGATTTCGACTCTCCCTTATTTATAAACAAAAAAGTTGTTTTTAAGGAATCTTTGACACTATAAATGTAGTGTGACGGGTAAAATTAAGAAAAGAGAAAAAGAGAATCTCTATCAGACTACCCTCACCCACCCACCCACCCTCTCTCAACATCCCATTCGACTTTCCCAAGCAATCCTGATTGCCTTGAGGCAGTTCGGTCAAGACAGAATCCCAATAAGGCACATAGGTTCACCTTCTGGACAAGGTGTTTCCATTGCAACAAAGGCAATAAGCCGCTGCCCTTTTCCCCACAATGAAGAGATGTTAAAAAGGAATGTAGTCTGAGAGCCTAATTTTAGCAAACCCCACCACGAAATTCACAAGTTTGGGACACATGCAACTTTTTTGAGGTCAACTAGCAAAGAAACATTCAGGAGGCAATCCACATTTTCCAATATCCCCTCGAGGCAGCTAAATTTTTCATCTAAATTCTCTCCTTTTTCAAGGCACTCCAAGTAACTTAGATTCTTAAATATCAACATTCCAAAGGTTTTCGCCTTAATGATATTCTATCTTCTGAAGAACCTGAAATGCATATGTGGTCACTATCAAACTTACAAATATAGTTCTCACAACTCCACTTGATTATCATTCTCGATGCTCAGATGTTAAGATGGCATCCAACTTTGTCAATGAAAGATACAGCTGAACTAGTCAATAACTACTATGATAAGCTTCATTTGCAAATTGTGTTATTTTCTCTAACTTTTGGGAGTTCAAGACGCTATCTTAATTAAGCACAAAGCTTAAAGTCTAGCTCACTATACAACAGTCTTCACATTTTTCAGAAAAGCCCAGAACAACATAGCAGCCACAAATTTTTTTGATAACTGCAGTGTCAGGGCCAGCTCAACTAATTCCATGGAATTCCTGCCACCTACCACCCACAACAGGTACCAGTAACTCTATCCACCGGTTCTATGGATAGATGGAAAGAAATTACCTGGTGTTTTGCCTTCGTTGGGATTTGAACCTGAGATAACATGGTTCTCAACCCACTTCATTGACCACTAGACCTGGGGTATATAGCAGCCACATATCCAGTAATTGTATGTAGGGGTGGACATTCGGTACTTCGGTTCGATATTTAAGAACTTCGGTTCTGTATTTCGGTATTCGGTTTATTAATTGTGTACACCAAATACCGTACCAAAGTAGTTCGGTACGGTTCGGTATTTCTTATTTTGGTTCGGTACGGTTTCGGTTTGATACATTAACGGAATTGTGTCTTTTACAAACGTGAATAGATGATTTAAATGGAGAGTGGACAGTGGACACGATGTGCTAAGCTAGCAGGTTGTATGAAGCATTTCACAGATGAGTATTGTGTGTGGAATATATGGAACCAAGCAACTGAAGAAGAATATTAACGAGCAGCAGCAGCCAATGACATCAACTAACAAGCAGCAGAATTCAAGTTTATACAGCAACTAACGAGCAGCAGAATGCAACAGCATCTAACGAGCATCAACAGAATTAGACTAAGGCCTAATGAGGTAAGCAGAAGCTAAGCTACTGCCGTATAATTCTAAGTCTCTAAGCCTAAGTGACTAACTAAGGCCTAAGAGATTAGGGAATTAGTGGGCTTAGGGTGTTGGCCTTAGGCTTATTGGGCTGGAAAATAGAAATAGAGGTGGGCTTGGACTTAAAACATTTCGGTATTTCGGTATATCGAAATATCAAAAACTCAATTCCGAGTACCGTACTGAAATACAGAAATACCGAAAAATCTATACCGGAAAATACCGAAATACTGAAAATACCGATACCGAATTAATTCGGTTCAGTTCGGTTCGGAATTTGGTTTTTCGGATTTTATGCCCGCCCCTAATTATATGTGAAATGCACAAGTTGGTCGCGTGCAATATCAACTTGGTTCATAAAAGACGAATGCCATATTTCCAACTGGGTTGAAAGACAAAATAAGAGCATAAACCATTATTGATAAGTGGTCTACCATGGAGTAATTAACCCCACAACACCAAGAGGCTCTTTATAGACATGGGTCTTGAATGAATCCAGATGAAGTTTAACTTCAGTATTGTTTTTTGAATCCAAAGCTTCAGCGAGGTCTGCATAGTACTCAAAGCACGCTACGACATCATCCTGGAAGATAAGAAAGAGCACATAAGTAAAACAATGAAATTTGCAACAAATAAAATTATGTTTACCACATTAAGCAAGAACATACTATATCAGAGGCAGCCTCGAACCAGGGTTTTCCATTATCAATTGTCTCAAGTGTAGCAAGTTCAGGCCTCTTCTCCAGTACCTACACAGTAAATGTAAAAAATAGCAATTGAATCATTTAAAGCATAACAGAATAATATTGAATAATGATATCAATATCTGGCTGACACTCAAACACCAAGATTTGCTGATGGCACTAGACGTCAGCTGACAGACACAAATTGAACCATCTTGATGTGACTCCATCGCTAAGTATAAATATTTGGTTAAACAAGATACACTATCCGAATGGTCTTGGAAGATACAAATTTAACCCTTTCTTACATTTAAAATATACAATTAAACATACAAGTGAAACAAAGATAATTCTCAGATGCTAAATTCCACTAAAAATAATACTGTACTCCGTGTTTGGATTTCGTAAAGGTAGTTCAAGCTCATGAAAGCAAGATCTTGAAATTATTTATAACTGAACTCACAAACCTTAGCAGCAATAGCACGAAGATACTTAGCACGCTCTGCTCCAGTTGTAGAACCCCAGTCATTTCGACCAAGCGCTCTCCGTGCAGCTTTGACGGCGATATCTACATCCTCCGGTGTAGCTGCCGGAATATACCCTGAAAATACAACAACATCAACAAACACAATCGGGATCAAACAAGAACTCATTCATTTCCAGGCGTTTGTTTATGGAACTTTTCTTGCAAAAAATTAGATCCGAAGACGTGCTTATTTATAAGTTTTTAGCAAAAAAGTTTTTTTAAAAAAGAATATGTCTGAACTAGTAGTTTGAGGGATATTTCAGAAAAGATTCTACTTCCTACCGCTAAACACTCGCAAATCTTGAAACAAAAGTTTGATTTTCCAAAAGTTGTCAAAACGCCTTAGCAGAATTTCTGGATGATCCAATAGATAGCAAGAGATCTTTGAAATTAAAGCTAAAAAAATTCAAATACCAATGATTTCTTCAGTGGCGGGATTGATGACGGGTAACCGGTTCTTCTTGACGGGTTCTCTCCATTCACCGTCGATAAACAGCTGCCTACTAGGGATCCGCATATTGGGAATTGCCATACCTCTCCACTCGATCAGTTTACTACTTTGTGGACTGTGCTAATAATAAGGGTTGAAGAATGTAGCTCTGACTCTACTTTATAGCTGAAAATTTAGGAAAAAAGATAGCCAGGTCCACTGGCCGGTACAATTAAACATGATATGGTAAAATCATTGTCAAGTATTAAAAAGAGTATATACAGTTACTTCTTTTTTTGGTTTATATTATCTTAAAGAAAAGATACGATATATTTTAATATTTAAAAACAATTGACTTAAACTTCATATTATATCGTCCCTTTGTGCTCATTTATTATACGAAATAAAGTGTTCTTTTAATTTCCATATTGCTAGCGCTAAGATGCAGTGTACAAAGTACAAACTAGGAAATAAAAGAAACTAAAGAGAGAAAACGTATAAAAGACAATTAGGAAAACATTTAACACTTCTCCTAACATTGCTTTGCTAGAAAGATAAATGTGAAGGGAAATAATAAATTGAACAACTCTTTTGTGAGTCAAAGAGAAACGTTTCATTTCTTAATTTCCGTTTTTTCTGTCCTTTCCACCACAGACAATGGAAGATTACAATTTTCTTCCTTTTTCTATTTCTCTGCCCAATTCAAAGGAAGTCATAATTGAGTTAGATGTAGCGATTAACATTTTAACCAATCAATAAATTGCATAATGCATGTGGGTTGGTTATTTGTGATTGTAATTCCAGTGATATCTTGTTGAATTTGGTCATCTTGTTTTTTCTTTTTTGGGCCTCTTTATGCTTACCAATAAAAAATTATATATTTGCAATGATTATTGTTTGTTTTTCCTTGAAAATTCCTAAAGAGGATAATGGATACCAAGTTACCAGTATTAATGAAATCTTTCAGGCAAATATATATATATGTGCAGTTACGGATGCAGCTCTTCGGCTGTTAATTTATCTAAACTTAATATTTTTCATGCAAAATATAAATATATACGTGAAAATCCGATAGATTTTACTAATGTTAGATCTAAATTAAAATGGTGCAGAATGTTAGTAATTTGTATTGCTGTAAAATAAAACAATAATAATTTCTGAAAAACACAGAAACAGTAAGAAACCTCACTAGCGCGGGATTAGCGCAGCCGCGCTAGTGGAATATGCCAGGGACACTGAGGAACCTAACTAGCGCGAGCTGAGCGCGGGCGCGCTAGTCCAAGCGTCCTTAGTTTTTTTCTATGAAAAATAATATAAGAACAAACCGAGCCCATTGAATACACAGTGTGTCGTTAAGGAAATTATTCCCCTCAAGTACCCGAGGTGTTGGAATATATCCTCCCAGGATATAACGATTTAACTCACCAGCGTATCAGTACCAAAAACGCCGGTGAACAGCGAACCACTCGAAAGCTGTAAAACACACTGGAATATTTTGTGCAGAAGAAGATCAGAAAATTTAGTAAGTAAAAATTCTGGGATTCAAGGTGTCACACCTCCTTTTTTATACACCCCAAGGAGGTATGGGAGTTTTTCCACTTAAAGTGACATTATTCGAAATGGGATTATTTTATTTATTAGAG
>ML368926.1:0-25152 GCA_005239525.1 Nicotiana knightiana
CATTAATGCGCATAACATGTAAGGTATATCACATGTTAAACTATGCAATTTAGTCTCGCATCACGCATCATATTAGCAAAGGGGTGAACTTACAATCATAAGTTAAGACACATATACTCAGTAAAATCATGTCAAACAGCAGGTAATATTGTCATAATGGTCTAACTAAAGATGATCCAATTTGTGTCAAAGGTTAAAGCAGCAACATGATGAGATAACTATTCCAAATTACAAACAAACATTAGAGGGGTGTGGGGGTCGACTGATCATGTTGACATAATAGTAAAGAGGCAGATTACAACTAGCAACAAGAGTCACAACTGTGAAACATTCACTACAGGGATTCAGGATAAGGGGATAAACATGTTCATAGGAATTCAAGGGTTGATGCATTAACTGGATAGACCTTAAATAAGTTCAAATAACCTCAACATAGGTAACATTAGGAGAAATTAAGTGTTAAAAGGACTAAGACATACAAATTTGATAGAGATATGCTTAAACACCCTTCCAAAGCATATTGCATAATAAATTCAGTAGTAATCACATATACAAATCAAGGAAATTTAAGGATGAAGTGCAGAAGTTAAGTGACTCACTAGTTAAGCGAGAGAAAAAAATCACAAAGTATGGAAGTCCACTGTATATAGCAAGATTTCAGAGCTGACTGGCCTTGGCTTCCAGCCGGCCAAAGTTAGAGTATAGAATGCAAAATCAGAATAACCTTAGGTCTAGTAAGTCTATAGTGAGTTCAGAAAGTACTCGAAGGTCTTCTTAAAGAGAATGGGGGGAAGAATATATATAGTGATAGAAATCAGCACATAAACATGGAAACAAATCAGTCATATGCAAGAAAAATATTCCAGAATCAGTTATAGGTAAATTAGAATATTCGGGCAAGTATTAAAGGAAACACAAATAATACCAAAACAAAAATTACTCAGAGTATTGAAACAACTATTAAAGTAAAAATCAGGGAAAACATAACGAAAGAAAGTAATCGAACACAGAAAGGAAATATTCACCAGAATCGGTAAGAAAAGGAGAAAGTTTCAAAACCTAGTTTTAGGAAAAGTGTGAAATCAATGGAAAATATATTAAAAATTGCACAAAATAAGATGAATAGAAGCGGAATAACATCAAAATCAGAAGAATCGGACCTATTTTGGTCCGATTGAAAAGGTTTGAAAACCCTAATTTGGGGTAGATAAGAATCATCAACAGATATGAAAAATATCGTTACTCACAAAGAATCAGTGATGAACATAGACGGAATAACCAAAAAAATCAGAGGTGTGAACCGATTCGGTTCGATTTTGGCAAGATTTGCTTGCCATGTTATGCAAGCAACTAAGTAAGATCATAGACGAGTGGCCAGTGGTGAGGAGAGGTAAATAAAGTAAGGGAATCCATGGTGGATTCCATTTTGGGGCCGGATTTAGGGGGTTTAGATAGGAACAACGGGTAGGGTTCATGATAGATGAGAGACGAGGGGATTCCAGGGCGGTGGGGTGGTATAGAATGATTAGGGTTAGGGGTTTAGGTATAGTTAAAGGGGTGCGTGTAACGTGGACCGTTGATCTCTAAGATCAACGGTCACGATTTAAAGGGGTCCTGGGTCGGGTGTTTAAATGGGTATGGGGATTGGGCTAATGGGTCTTGGGCCAAGGATATTGGGCTGGAGTAAAGGTGTTGGGCTGGTATAAGGGTGTTGGGTTATATCCGAAAATAGGGGATTTTAGGGCTAAATAATACCCACTATTTAACAAATAAATAATTTATAAAAAATATTTAATAAATAAATAAAATATCATTTGTGTATGAAAATAATTAAAAATAATTACTTAACATTATAAAAATATAAAACATCATTTTCTGTGTAAATAATGTAATTATACATGTATATAGGCTATTATTGTAAAATGTGCAATTTGGCCCTAAAAATGCAAATGTAATTATGATAAATGCACTGAAAATATTTAAAACCTTATATTGTATAAATGATAAGTTTATATGATTATATCATCATAAAAATAATTTTTAGGGTAATCATTGGATATTTATATAATAAAAATGCAGAAATAAATTGATTTAAAGTCTTTAAAAATTATGAAAAAGTATGAAAAATACTTGTGTATTCTTGTAAATCAAATGATGATTCATATGCACTATTTTAAAAGTTTATATATATATATATATATATATATATATATTTAAAAAATATGAGGAAAAAGTTGGGTATCAACACCTTTCCGTGAAGTGATTTTTGGCTATATCACTAAGGAATTCTCGAAGATGGCCTTCATTGAAAAATTGAGCTACTTCCTCTCTCACTGTCTGCAGTCTTCGGTCCTATGGCCATGTGTGCCATGGTATATGCACATCAAGTTTGGATTCCTTTGAGAAGGATCGGTTTGTATAGGTCTGGGCCACCTAGTGTCTTTAATCCTTCTGATGGTCGATACGATACCCGAGGCATCGACACTGAAATTGTACTCCGATAATCGGGGTGCTTCTGTGGGATCTGCATATTTTTCGAATCCAGATTTCCTCATGCGTCCCCAAGAATTCTGTCCTCGGTCACCCCTCCGATCGTTCCGGGCAGAATGACGCCCCGGATGGTTATTCCTTCTATCTGGATCATATGGCCGATACCGATCTTTATTCGGCCTTGATTCTCTATTAACCTCTCTTTGGTTTTTACCTGTCGGCCGATTAGGATGCACTGAACCTGACGGGGCTTCCAGTTGATCATCCTCGACTCTAATTTTTGATTGATATCAGTTCTGAACATCTGCCCAAGTCACAGCCGGGTATTTTATCAAATTCTGTTTCAGTTGGCGTGATGCGATCAAACTCCGCTCGTTTAATCCCTGGGTGAAAGCCTGAAAAGTCCAATCGTCGGTAACTAGCGGCAACTCCATACGTTCCATTTGGAATCGAGATACAAACTCTTTTGGCATCTCGTTATCCCTCTGCTTCACCTTGAAGAGGTCCGATTTTCTCGTTGCAACCTTTATAGCTCCAACGTGTGCCTTTACAAATGAATCTGCCAACCTGGCGAATGAATCGATATAGTTCGGTGGCAAGTTGTGATACCAAATCATAGCTGCCTTCGATAAGGTCTCCCCGAATTTCTTTAGCAATACTGACTCGATTTCATCGTCTTCCAGATCATTTCCTTTGACAGTGCAAGTATAAGAGGTAACATGCTCATTTGGTGTCACGACCCAATTTCGGAGTCGTGATGGCGCCTGTCGTGGAACCAGGCAAGCCGCCCTTTTTAACTAAGCAAATACAATTTTAAACGAATTTATTGATAATACTAAGAATCTTAAGTTTAACAACAATATTTGAAAAACTAAATTCACACCTCCAACCCCAGATCCCGTGTCATTCAGTCATGAGCTGCTATATATAAAAAAAAAGAATGAAGAAATAGACAACATAGTCTCAAAATAAGTGCAACAGGTGGAATAAGGAAGAGAAGACGAGGTCGCGATCGCCAGCTGCTACCTCGACAACTCCAATGAAAACTCTGACAGCTGCTCAATATCCACTACCGGGTCCCGGTGTACCTGGATCTGCACACAAGGTGCAGGGGGAAACATGAGTACACCAACTCAGAAGTAACGAACCGAAACTATGGGCTGAGAAGTAGACAGACAAAACCTCAAAATTTTACAATAAACAATATACAGAATTTAGATATGCTAACAATTTATCAGGATGAGTAAATATGCCAAGTATGCCAGTATACTCTTCATGCCATCATAAAATATATGTATGAAACCAAATTGGATATGCACATAGTGCTTACAACCCTCACATAGCAGTCCACTCAGTACCGTATATGGCTCTCAGGCCTAGAGAAAGGTCCATCCCGTAATGTACATAATCATTGGTGACCGTAGTCACTCCATACTGAGGAAAAAGGCCATTCCAGTCCCACGGAGAAAGTCCATCTCCGGAATACAACACTCGAAAAAGATCCATGCCCAGAGACGATCCATCCCTCACATAACATCCACTTCGGAAAAGATCCATGTCCAGGGAAGATCCATCCCTCATATCAATGCGCTCACTGGGGGTGTAAAGACTCCGGAGGGGCCCTAGTGGCCCAAGCGCCATGTCAAGCCCACGAAGGCATGATTTAATATCACTGAGGTGTGCAGTCCAATCTCATAACTGTCTCAATAACAGGCTCTTGGCCTCACTCAGTCATTACTCTTCAGTCTCACTCACATGGATCACAGATGCATCCATCAGCCCGAAACAATGATAAGTATGCATAGAATTAACAATACTGAGACTGAGATATGAAGCGATATGCTATAACGGGACTGCGTATATGAAATCAAATAATCACAAAATGATACAGTAATATACGACCACTCGGGCCTCAGCATTTTCGGCGTGAAGCCTAGCATTTATACTTAACATGATTTCTAACAAGCTCACAATTACCACATCAACAGAAGTACAGATATCATCAGGGAATAATCACTAAGCGGCGCCATGGGATAAGCCAGGTCATAAATACTCAGTGCACGCCTGCACGCCCGTCACTTGGCATGTGCGTCACCTCAACAATAGTCATAAATCATTTAGCTCAGGGTTTCGAACCCTCAGAACCAAGTTTGGAAACGTTACTTACCTCAAAACCGGCTAAAATACTATTCCGCGGTGCCTTTGACTCTAAATTCGGCCTCTGAGTGCTCCAAATCTACCAAGTTCAGATTCTTATCATCAAATTATGCTTAAGGAATGAATTCCAATTGAAAAGTACCAAATTTAGCTCAAAACCCGAAATTAGTCAAAACCCGACCCCCCGAGCCCGCATCTCAGAACCCGATAATTTTTATACCAAAATATTTTTCATCATCTCACGAGTCCGTACATGTCAAGAACGCTAAAATTGGAGTTCGTTTGACCCCTCAAATCGACCCCTAAAGGTCTCAAAATCTCAAGCCCTAACCCCACATTTTTCCTACTGATTTTCATAATTAAACACTGATATAAGGTCTCCAATCACATATAATTGAGTTATTAAATCCAAAAACCTTACCTCAATGATGAACCAGCATTTTCCTCTTCAAAATCCCTCAAAAACCTCGGAACCCATACAACAATGGTGAAAAGAGGGTTAAAAATCGCGAAGGCAGGTTTATATACTTTCTGAACAGTGGTACCGCACCTGCGGTCACTTAAGCGCACCTGAGAACTGACGCTAGGTAAGGGGAGCTGCATCAGCAGGTCTACGCCTCTCATAGGCCTCCCACCAAGCGAGTGCAGCTCCTGCGAACTGGAAGGTAGTAAATGGGACCCCATTAGCCTCCAGTATCCCTGTTGTGCGAAGGATCCTCTGACACTTGTCCAAAAAGCCCTGGGCATCCTCGCCCTTCGTACCACTAAAAATCGGAGGCTGGAGTTCTACTAAACCTCTCTAACCTGCGCTGCTCGTCATATGCCAAAGCTGGGACCACAAAATCTTGGGTTGGGGCAACCGGCTGGACTGGAACTGTCCCCGATGTCTGAAGCCCCTGAGTAACCTGCTCATGTGTCCGGGTAGCTGGAGTCTGAGTGCCTTCCCCGGCCTGAGAAGTAGCAGCAGTAGTAGACATGGCGATGGCATGTGCCAGGCTGGTGCACACTGTCAAAATCTGGGCTAAGGTCTCTTGAAGACCCGGAATCACAATGAGCACTTCTGGTGCCTGAGCCTCTCCCGCTAAGATCTCAACTGCGGGGACCTGATCCTGAGCAGTGGGAGGGTCCACAAGTACTGCCCCGGCTTCTAAGCGGGTTGCACCCCTCCCTCTACCATGGCCTCGACCTCCAGCTGGTCCTGCTGGTGTCTGATCACCACGATCGGTAGCACGAGTCCTCACCATCTGTGAGAGAATGAAAACAACAGAAGTTTAGTTCGAGAATTCAACAGAGTCGCACGACAGAATTCAATAATGTGGGATTCTTCCTAAAGGTTTTGTACCCTCTCGAAGATAAGTAAAGACGTCTCCGTACCGATCTACAAGACTCTACTAAATCTGCTCATGACTGGTGAGACCTATTTAACCTAGCGCTCTGATACCATCTTGTCACGACCCAATTTCGGAGTCGTGGTGGCGCCTGTCGTGGAACCAGGCAAGCCGCCCTTTTTAACTAAGCTAAATTCAATTTCCAGTAAAAGTACAATTTTAAACGAATTTATTGATAATACTAAGAATCTGAAGTTTTTAAAAACAATATTTGAAAAACTAAATTTAAACCTCCAACCCCGGATCCGGTGTCACTCAGTCATGAGCTGTTATATATAAAAAAATAAAGAATGAAGAAATAGACAACATAGTCTCAAAATAAGTGCAACAGGTGGAATAAGGAAAAGAATACGAGGTTGCGATCGCCAGCTGCTACCTCGACAACTCCAATGAAAACTCTGACAGCTGCTCAATATCCACTATCGGGTCCCGGTATACCTGGATCTGCACACAAGATGCAGGGGGTAACGTGAGTACACCAACTCAGAAGTAACGAACCCAAAATATGGGCTGAGAAGTAGTGACGGACAAATCACATATAATTGAGTTATTAAGTCCAAAAAACTTACCTCAATGATGAACCAGCATTTTCCTCTTCAAAATCCCTCAAAAACCTCGGAACCCATACAACTATGGTGAAAAGAGGGTTAAAAATCGCGGAGGCAGGTTTTTATACTTTCTGAACAGTCGTACCGCACCTGCGCTCACTTAAGCACACTTGCGGTCCCAGGTCCGCACCCGCGACCCCTTCTCCGCACATGCGACTTCGCAGGTGCGATCCTCCTCCCGCACCTGCGATCCTCTGTTGAGCCTCCCAAAATCCGCATCTGCGGAGCATTGCTCGCTTCTGCGGGCCCGCACCTGCGGTCACACTTTCGCAGGTGCGGTTACACCAGCACCAGCAGTTGAAGCTGCATTTTACCAACTTTAAAACTTTCGTTAACCACCCGAAATCAATCCTGAGCCCCTCGGGACCCAACCAAATATACAACATATCATATATGATCATTCAAATTTAGTTGCACTCCCGAAGCACTAAAATAACATCAAAACGCCAAAATCACATCAAATTCAAGCCTAAGAACTTTGAATTATCTAAAATCCTCCAACGATCCCGAAACTATCCAAAACAACTCTGATTGACCTGAAATTTTGCAGACATATCCAAAATTATATTACAAACCTGCTCCAACTTCCGGAATTCCATTTCGACCCTGATAGCCTATTTTCCATTGCCGACCGGAAATCACCATAAACTAACTTTCGCCAATTCAAGCCTAATTCTACACCGGACATCACAAAAATATTCTTAACACACTCCTAAGTCCCACGTTACCTAACGAATCTATCCGAGCCATAAAATCCGCATTCCGAGGTCGTTTACCAATAAGTCAACTCTCAGTTGACTTTTCCAACTATAGGGCTATTTTTAAGGACTAAGTGGCTAAACTCTTACTACAACCATTTCGATTTCAAGCCTACCAACTCTAACACATCAATATTAGTATAATCAACCTATGACAAGGCAATAACAATAATAATAATGCAAATTCTACTGGACGACCGACCGGGTCGTTACATTTGGGTCCGAGGTCCCATCGTATTTTGGTATATCGGGCATCCTTAACTTCTTTGGTATAGGCTTCAGAGCCGTACCGGGAGGGAATGGTTTTTGCATAAACGTTTTGGAGTCCATTCCCTTTAGGATAGGTGGTGCCCCCGGAATTTGATCAACTCGAGAGTTATAGGTTTCCATCTTCTTGTCGTTGGCCTCGATTTTCTTTTCTCCCGATTCTATTCTCTTAGTAAGCTCCTCGATCATTCTCATTATAGCAGGGTCAGTTGTCGAAGTGTTATCGCTTGATCTTTCAGGCACTGGCTCGGTACAGCGAGTAGCCTCTTGTTCGACCCTATTCGGAGCCACGTGCTGATTTTGCAATTGGGCAATGGCGTTCTGTTGGGCTTGCAGCATTTCAAACATAACTTGGAGACTAACACCTTCGTCACCTATGCCCTGAGTACCTCGACCGTCAGTTCGACCCTCTCTGCATACGCTTCCATCTAGGTCCTTGCCTATATCCGCATTCAAAGCAATATGCAAACCGACATCGACCGGATTGGCGGGCGGTGCTCCTTCGAGTTCAGCCTGTGGAACCTCGATTCCGAGAGCGATAACATCCTTATTCTCCCCGTGGAGACCGAGGCTGTTGTCACCATGTGTAGCTGTGTTTTGTGAGTTTGGCGTGTTTTATCGTGAAAACAAAATTCTTGGCAAGAAACAAGCGTAAAATAGTGTGTTATACCAGAATTAACACTAAACAATCACTATTATCCTTAACCCCACGGTGGGCACCAAACTGTTTACCTCGAAATACGAGTAACAATTAAACTTGTAATGTGGTTATAAGGATATGTGGTCTGATTCAATGCCAATTGATAAATGGCTAACTAGGTAAATGAATTAAACAATTAAAATAGATCAAACCAGTGTAATAGCGAGGTATCGACCCCGATCTGAATTAGACTCGAGATCAAGTGCCAAGAACAGTAAGAGCATCAATAATAATATGAACAAGAACTATAAAGAGTTAAGAGCGAATAAAAGAGCGGAATGCTTTGTATTTCTCAGTTATGACGTAAGTGGTAAGTGCGTATGATGATAATAGTGATAATATGTTTTTTACAAATGAACAAGATTCCTCTTTATATAGTAGAGGAATCCTAAACAAGGTATGACCATAATTTCGGAAGTAAAAAATACATGATTGATACCATTAACCGTTGATGGTTCTATCGGTTCCGAGATTCTCGCCGAGATTGGTGGTCGATCGCGGATATCTCATGATTCTGTTATTGTGGTGTCGATTTAGCCTGATCTCGATCCCTTAGTCTTTATATTCTTTGAGCCCAAACTTGCTTTGATATCGGCTCATTCTCGAGACATACTTTCGAACCCGTAGAATAGGGTATCCTCGATTTTTACCGTATACAATTAAATTTATTGATATTATAAACAAAATTGCAAATGTCAGTGTATATAACTTATATCTGTAAGACTAATGCCAACATTCATTCTTCGTTTCCAAGCTCCTAGTTTTCATTCTCTGTTTTAAAAAAAATGCATTTAGTGAAACGTTGTCCATAAAAGACAATAATTTCCTCTTTTTTTTTTGTTTTATTAAACCGAACAAGATAATGTTAAATTCTACAAAGTTTCCCCTCCTTTAGCATAATTTAATTCCTAGTATCCAATAATGGCTAAACATTAATAAGCCAACACCACTAGGTAGTTGAAATTTTCCGTTTATTTAGAGTTTAACTTCTATGCTTTAACAATATAAAAAAAAATTACAATATTTAGATTACCTAAAAACTACTACAAGTAATAGTTGTTCATAACAAAGAAAACTGAAACCTAATAATTAAGCAGCTAATCTGCTAATATAGGTTAATATTCACTGAAAATGTAAAAATTATTTACACAATTATCGTATATAAGTTAAAACCTTTACTTAAATTGAAGCTGGTCATAGAAAATCCGATCACTAAAGGATGTGGTGCAGCAGATGGGGCTGCTCTTTCACGGATGTCTCGGGTTCGAGTCCTGGATATGAAAAAATCTTTAATAGAGAGCGTTTCCCCTCCAAAGTTGGCCCTACGCAGCGCGAATCAGAATATAGCGGATACCAAACACCGGGTGAAAAACCAGTAAAAGTCATAGAAAATCTACAAGTTGGTATGACTTGTTGGTAAGACCGTGTCAAACAGTATCAAATAAAAAGATATATTATCAGTATTACATTTAACGAAGTAGTTGATCCAATCCATATGACACACATAAATCACTATAAATTTGGCCTACATTAACAAAAAAACTAAACCAAACATAAGAAAGAAGAAAAATAACCATGTCTTCCTCATTACATCACTTTGTCCTTTGCCTTCTCCTACTTAATGTTTTAGCAATTTCATCAGTTAATTCACAAAACTCGACTAGTGATTTTGTTGTTATTATAAAAAATGAAACTCCAAATACAGCAGAAGCAAGATGTTATATATATGGGGAAGATCGTGGCGACTACTCAATGAAACCAGGATGGACTGATAAATTCTACGTACCTATTGTTCCAGGAGGAAATAATACTCTTTCTTGTGCCATTAAATTAGGGAATAAACACGGGCTTTTCGACTTGTTTAATTTTAATGACACTGAAATTTGTCACACTAATGAGGTGTGTAATTGGAGAGTACATGAAGAAGGAATGTGTATGTTGCTTGCAGGTAAATGTGAGCTCTTCGTATGGGATGATGACTCAAGTAGACATGTCGCAAGTAAACCAACGAGATATATTGCAAGTGAACCAGTGAGATATATTGTGAGTGAACCAGTAAAATATGTTACAAGTGAATCAGTAAGATATGTTGCAAGTGAGCCAGTGAGATATATTACAGGTGAACCAGTGAGATATATTGTAAATCCTTAGCAATTCATGAAATTGTAGCATTTTCAAGATATGAGGTTCTATATATGCTTTATGAGATTTCATGGATTGAGTATAAAATATGGTGTTGGTTATTTTGCTTCTTCTTCCTTAATGAATGTGCTTTAATTTTAGGGATTTTAACACAAATAATCGGCTAGATATATAATGTTATACGCAGTTATTCACATATGATGCATGAATTATATATATATATATTATATTTATGGCTATTTTTAGTTTAGGCGATTAGGTGGACGGCTTAAGTGATTAGGTGGGCGACTATTTTGGTTATTATTCTTAATTTTATGCTTAATGAGTTATCAGCTTCAAATCTCACGATTTGGGTTTAATGGGAAAATACGCAAGATGCCTTGGTAGAATTGTGAATTATGTATGTGTTGAATAAATTATAGTAACCACTTCTTTTTATCTGTTTCTCTCGCTATACATTGTTTATAAAGATGATGTTCTAATATATCTAGATGATGTTCTAATATATCTATCTTAGCTTGATGAAAAGAACAACTTGATATTAAGCACGTATTAGACCAACCATAAAGAAATAAATTTGAATCTTGATGTATATCGTCTTTCAGTTAATCGCTATATTATTTCATAACGATATCGTTATAGGTAGGGGTGGGCGTTCGGGCAGTTCGGATTGAATATGAAATTGCGGTTTGAATTTTTGATTTTCGGATTGAAGAAATTACAATCCAAATCCAATCCAAATAATTTAGGATTGGATCGGATTATTTAAGTTCGGTTTCGGATTGAATTTTTCGAATTTTCGATTCTGGCTCTTAAGCCTATAAGTTGAGCTTATAGAAAACACTTGCCATAAAAATAATCATTTAAATAAAGTAGAAAGATGGTAATCAAAAGATGCTTTAGTTATTGATATCTTCTCGACTCTATATAATGCCTCTTCAAGAAAAAAGGTCTCGAATATGCAATACATCACACTGATCCAAATTATACTATAATAAATTAAAGATTAACTAGGAAAGGCGACCTCAAAATTCAATCTTTAGTCAACTTCGGCCTCAACTCTTCAGTGTTTACAAACGCACATATGGTGTGGATGTGTGGGTAAGACGTCAGAGAAGAAAGAACCTATATTATATTTGATTTTGTAGAGAATCTCATATTGGACTTAGTAATTTGTATTGAATATACGGGCTAATATTTAATGGGCATGATACTATTGGAGATTTAGATTTATTAGTATTAGGCATGTATGTTTAGTATTAGGCATGTATGTGGGTAATGCCATAATGGGCTAATGTCTAATGCGTAAGGCTAAATATAAGGTAAAAAAAATTCAGATTTTCGGATATCCGAAATTTCGAAGGCCCAAATTCAAAATCCAATCTAAAATCCAATTTTTTTTAAAATAACCGAACTCCAATCCTTAATCCATAAATCCAATATCAAATTTCAGTTCGGATTTCGGGTTTACCCAAACTATGTTCACCCCTAGTTATAGATACAATTAGTTGCCAAGAGATAGTTGATAATTTGTTTTCATAAGCAAACTTTGATTATTGTAAAATTATAAGGAAGGATGATTATAAAGATATCGTTAAAGGTTACTTTTATTTGCACTAACACATATGGTAACTCATGTAATTTTGTATCTTCTATCAAGCTTAGGAGTACATAGGATTCATTATAGGATATCTTACACAAATGTCTTAAATAAGTTCCAACTTACCAATTTCTAGCCATCAATTATAGACTTACTAAAATAATACAAGCACAAAAAAATTAAAAACCAAAATAAATATGGTTCTTTCTCTCCAAGAATCACATGCAAAGATCTCCTTCCATATCTTTAAGCGTGTTTAACAACACTAGATGTAAGACGGAAAGAAAATTTCATGGATGAGGTGATAAAATACAAGAATATGTATTTCCAAAAATTAAGCAAAAAAGGACCTATTTCAATAGGTATGGTGGAAATTGAAAACATATAGATGAGTCAATATACAAAATCTGAGGAACAATGGAGGTGATATGGACTGATTTGGTATCAAAATTCGTAGTTAAAATCGAGTTCAAAAAATTACTCTGTGACACATGTATCACGCATGTATCTCACACACAAGTATATATGAAAATACATGTGATACATATTTGATACAAATATGATATATATGTGATACACCAATCATATATAGTGTGATACACATAATTTGTTTCATGTTCATCTACTACTTCGAATTTTCAATTAAAACCACCTTAAAATTCCACCAAATCACCCCAAAACCGAGATTCAAAGGCTAATATTAGTAATATTTTATGAATTCGCTAATTTTTGTAATAAACTACTTGTAAGTGGACATAGCTGATAGTTTCCAAGTGTGGGCTTTTTGCAGTTAAGCCCCATATTCTATCAAATTTCCAAGTACAATTAGAATACCTTTTCCTAACAAATAGAAAATTCCAAGTACAATTAGAATCCTTTTTTCCTTGACCAAACAATAAAGCCCCACAAAAACATGCCAAAAACTCCAATAATAATTCCAAGCTCTTATACTAGAGATTAAAAAACAATTCAGCAAAACAAAAAGTCAAGAAGAAAATTATCACAGGATCAAATTCGAAAACTAGTCACATGAATCAATAGAAATAAATTAAGAGTAATTGAATTTAAGCATTGACCAAGCAATAAAGCCCCACAAAATCTTTAAAATCCCACAAATAATTCCAATCTCTCATACTAGAATGAAAAAAAAAAACTCAATCTACTAGAGATTAAAAAAATCAGCAAAAATAGCGGGAATTAGCTATGAATTTCGTCGTTAATGACTGCAAAATTTGTCCGTCGTTAATTCCTGATTTTTAGTAGTGAATTTCCATGCAATTAGCCCATGCCCATCATCTTAGCATTAGCAAAATTCTTAGCCATATCAGGATTTTGTTCCATAAATTTCTTAAGCATATCTTGATTTGTAATCTCCTCACTTGATGGAAGTCCCATTGATTTTTGTCTTTGATCAAACATCATTTTTTCAACTGCTGCCCTTGTTTCTGTGTCCAAATCAGACAATTTACTAGGTTCTGGTTCTACTTTTTGTGTGTCAATTTCTGGTCCACCTTTGAATAAACTCTTCCACCAATCAGATATGTTTTGTTTAGTTAAAAGAATTGAAATTTCTTTCTGATCTTCTAAACTCCAATAACATTCATCAGCTTTTACTGCCTTGAAAAATTCACCATCTATTATTAATGGTTGACCTTTGAGTCCAACTTTGAGGGAATTATTCTTGATTTCAACAACCAAGAATCTTGATTTTGTACCTGATAAAAAAATAAAATAACACAAGGTAAGACAAAAAGGCCTACAATTAAGTATTGTATTATATTCTATCGTACTATATTATTTTAGTGTATAAAATATTTGAATAGATTGTATCGTTTTACTATCAAAAATCTTGATTTTGTACCTGATAAAAAAAGACAAATGACACAAGGTAAGACAAAAGACCTACAATAACTTACAGTTTGTTTGGATGATTGTTACGTATCGTTTCTTAATATATCGTATCGTATTGTACTGTATTGTTGATGTATTATTTTAGTCTATATAATGATTGAATAGATTGTATCCTTTTTTATCGTCTCATAATGTCACATTCCATTTGAAAAATAGGTGTACAATATTACAAAGAAAAAGTATAAAGTATCAAATAGCGTAATTATTAAAAAGTTAGGATGAAGGGTAAAAGAACTTAAAACAAAGCAAAAATAAGGTAACGATATGTAACAACGGAGGTAACGATATGATACAATAAAATTAAAATAAATATTATATTTTAAAATAACAATACAATATGATACAATATACAAACAAACGGTCAACACGTATTAAAACTTATAAATTTAATTTCAAGTTTTGAATAAAAACAGTAAATACAAAATCTTTTAATATATAAATTATCGAAAAAATCTTACCAGGAGGAACTGGGACATTGATGGTAACTTCTTGAAGAGATTGTCCCCATGAATAATTTTCCATGTCAAGGCCATTGGAGTTGTTTGGCTTTAGCTTCTTGTTTTCTTCTTCTTCTTTTGGGGCTGAAGAAGAAGATTTTTCTTGTTCTTTTTCTTCGATAGGCTTCATCGGTTGTTCTTGATTTTCTTCAGTATAATCAGAGAGAATTGCCATACTTGAAAAAAAAATTAAAGAATTCTTTTTGAAAAAGAAGAGCAAAAGTAGAAGGAGAAAGAAGTTTGTGAATTGATGTGAGAATTTGGGAGAAGAATGAGTGTATTTATAGAGATAAAAGTCCTCTTAATTAGGAATTAGAATCCTTAATTGAGTTGGAAAGCCCCTAAACCGACTCAAGACCTCTTTCCTAGTTTTTGTTTATTTACTTTTTCTAAAAGTTCTAATTAATGGAAAATAACGAAAGGTTTAGTGCCCGTTTGGATTGACTTTGAAATAGTGACTTTTTAGTAGAAAGTTTTTAAGTAAAAATAGCACGGGTTAGTCAGTTTTCGGACTGGCATTCAAAAATAACCAGCATTTGCCAAGTCATTGAAAAATAGCTATTATTTTGCTGCAACAGAGTCCTGTCCAGTATAATATACTGGAGTTCGGTATACTTGTGTCTAAACTTCCAGCATATTATGCCGGACTGTCATACTTTGTCAGAACTCTAGTATAATATACTGGAGTTCCAGTATACTTTGTTGTAACTCCAGTATAATATACTGGAGTTCTAGTATACTTATATTGGAACTCCAATATAATATACTGGAGTTCCAATATATTATACTGGAATTCCAGTATTATGTTGGAGTATGTTTTGGATTTTGAATAGTATTTTCGTTCAAATTTATCTTTACATGAAAAGTGGCTAAATTTCGATTACTTTTAAAACTGTAGTTATTTTTGAGTGATCACTTGTAAATCTGGCTATTTTTGAATTTCTTCCAGCTTTTAAGTCAAAAAGCAATAAGTTAGGGTTGCACATCTTCTTGCTTTTGGCTTATTTTAAACGGTTTTAAACTTATTTTAAGCACTTATTGACTTTCTCAAACACCGAAAAAAATTAAAAAGAGTTTAAAAATTATTTGACCGGCTTAAAGCCAATCCAAACACCCTTGGTGAGAATTGAACTTTTACATCAAAGGTAAGTATTTTGCTTTTCCTACTTGTAAATTAAATATTATTAAATTTAAAGAGATTATTTTTTTGAAATAGACTAAAAAAAGATGAATCATCAATCTAAAACTTTGTAGGAGTAAGATAAAGGGAGTAATAGTAATCCTTTTTACTCAAATGTATAAAATAAATATAATTTAATTAGGACTAACGCTGACTTATAATCTAATGATTAGTGATACAAAGTTACGAATTTTTTTAATTCTAGAAGATCAAATGAATCATATCATTATATGTTTCTTATCTTTGTTCTAAGTCGGGTATTAATGACATCGGAATTAACAAAATGTACAAATTCAAGTTTAATTCACAATACATATCATCAATTCTTTTTCTGAGTTATATATGCATACATAACATATATATTTTCTGGTCCTCCTTCATGTTTTAATTGTAAAGTAAATATATTATTCACAAGATTTAGAACTATATAAAAGAGATTCTAAACTTTTTGCGAGAAGTTTGTTACGAATACAAAAGATTCAGAACAATAATCTTGTGCCACATCCGAAATTTTCTTCAACTCAAGTAAATTAAAACCATTACAATTCGCAACAAAATTAAAAAGAGATTTACACCGTACCATTCTCAGGAGATTCTTGAGTTTATTTCACTTTTAACTTGCGTCAGAAATTATTTATATTTGATAACCGAAAAAATATATAAAATTTGTATATAACATACAAAACGCACATATATAAAAAAACAATCTTTTTCGTAAAAATTGTATGGGGCATACTCTTTTAACTTATACCCATTTTATTTTTCCGTTTGCATCCGTACTCATTTTTTGTTAAAAATATTTTTAAAAGATAATTTTACCCTTCATCACTATTGACAAAATTATAGACAGCAGGACAAAACTTCATCATGTTTTGATATGAAGTTTTAGCAAATGAACTAAATAACTTCAGCATGCATTAGAAAAACTCATTAGAAAATTACATACTTGATACTGCAAGACAAAACTTAAGCATGTTTAGTCTGAAGTTTTAGCAAATGAACTAAAAAACTTAAGTATGTTTAGTCTGAAGTTTAAAGAAAATGAACTAAAAAAGTTAAGCATGTTTAGTCTGAAGTTTTAGCAAATGAACCAAAAAACTTAAGCATGTTTACTCTGAAGTTTTAGCAAATGAACTAAGTAACTTCAACATGCATTAGCAAAAACTCATTAGAAAATTACATGCTGCAAGACAAAACCATAAGCATGTTTAGTCTGAAGTTTTAGCAAATGAACTAAAAAGTTTAAGAATGTTTAGTCTGAAATTTTCGCAAATGAACTAAATAATTCAGCATGTTTAAACTGAAGTTTTAGGAAATGAACTAAATAACTTCAGCATGTTTAGGCTGAAGCTTCATATAAAACTCATGACAAAAGTGTAGACTGCAGGATAAATAACTCCACCATGCATTAACATGAAGTTTTAGCTTCAACATGAAACAACTTCATGCTACATTAGCATGAAGTTTTAGCTTCAAGGTGAAACGACTTCATGCAAGTGTGATTCTGAAGATGAACTGGACAAGTTTCTGGTTTTTTGATAAAGCTGCTGAGAGGAGAGGAGGAGATCTTTTTTCACGAATGATGTTGCAGATTACGCGATTTGTCAAGGGTGTAATTGTCATATTATTATGATTTTTAGTCAGCTGTCTACCAAATTAATAATTTTAAAAAATAAGGTACATGTTAAAAGGTGGCACAAATATAGGATACGACTGCAAATCCCCTTATTTTTTCGGCTATTATTTTAAGAGTGACTATTAAGTATCAATTTTTTCGATATTTATTCTTTCTATACTCAAAATAAGTTAAAGCGGCCATGGCTAGCCCAAAAAGATACTCCTTTCGTTTCAATTTAGATGACACACTTTCGTTATTAGTGCATTTAAAAAGAATAACACATTTCTATAATTGGAAACAATTCAGCTTTAAACTTTTCATTTTACCTATTTTTTTCTCAATGAGAAGATTTTATAACCACACAAATGTTATGCCCCCACAAAACTTTTACCCCTTAAGCTCCGGTCAAACTATCGCACCTAAATTGAAACGGAGGAAGTACAACTTTTTAGAGCATAGTAGTATCTTGTATCTATGTCCAAATCCTCCAAATTTTACTAGGCTATGGCTCAAAATTTAGTGTGTCAATTTCTGGACCACCCTTAGGCCTCATTTGTTTTTTGTTTAAAATTAAGACGTCTGAATCTGAACACGTCTGAATATCAAGATGTGTATTAAGATTAAGACATCTAATCTGAATACACATCTGAATGTTAAGATGTGTATTAAGATCTGAATACTAAATGATTAAGACTGTTTGATTTTTAACATCTGAATGTATAAAATTACGTTTGTTTGAAAATTAATAAACACAAAATTCAAATAAAATACTAATTAATCTAATATTCCATCACTAAAATATATAGCTTTTTAAAATATGATAGTTGCTGGTAGTGATGGCTAACCGTAGTGCTTGTGAATGCCGACTAAAAGCGATAGTTTGTGGTAGATTTGATTGATGGTGGTAGTTTAGGGTAGTAGCTAATGATGAATGGTAGTGGTAGCTAGTATGATTGAGGATGTTGGTGGTGGTGGATGATAGTTAATAATGACAGATGGTGGTAGTGGTAGTTGTGATTAAGAAAGATGGTAATGGTGGTGGTAGTTTATAATGATGGGCAGTGCCAACTATGGTTGTTGATAGTGATGGGGTGGTTAGTTGTGGTAGTTGAGGTGGATGAGTGTTGGTTGTCGTTGAGAATGATGGTGGTGGGAGTGGTGGGGATGGTGGGTGGTGGTAGTCGACAATGGTAGCGGCTATTTTAAGGATGATGATGATGGTGGTGGGTGACATGGTGGTAGTTGATAATAGTAGGCGATGACGGCAGTTAATAATGAATATGGATGATAGCATCTTAATGAAATTAAGTCTCTATTATAGATCTTAATGGTACATACCTATTTAGACCTATTAAGTGGTTGTGAAGTAAAAAAAGAAATACACTTAATGATTAAGATCTGAATAATTAAGATTTAAACTTTAAAAACAAACACACTTAATATTTGAAATCTGAATGATTAAAATTCAAACCTCCATTAAATAGAAACAAATGAGGCCTTAAAAGACTATTCCACCAAATCTTATTTTTTTTTAACAAGACGAATTGTGATTTCTTTTTTATCGTTATCTACTATACCGCAACTACATTTATTTGCTTTTTACTATCTTTAGAAATTCGTCATTTATTAATGGGCTATTATCACTTTTAGCCGCACAAGAACTATTTATATTTAGTAGCTGAAAAAGTGTGTAAATTTATATAATTTTTATATATTTTTTAGGCTTTTATTTTTACAATGAGTATACAGTGTCATTTTTCCTTTATTAATACTATGCTTGAAAAATACCGTCCAACTATGAGAGAAGTATTGTTCAAAATTCTGAAAATTACAGTTTCTGACGTTGTACCAGGTGGTACTGGGATTTTTATGGTAACTTCTTCAAGTGATTGACCCCATGAATAATTGTCCGTGCCAAGGCGTTGCCTTTGTTTGGTTTTAGCAGGCTTAACATTATAGCTTTACTTGAAATATACGGTAACAAATTCAGCGTAATTCTACAAGCAAAGTCTGAAAGGGTGGTGTTTACGCAACGTTACCCTTACTTTACGAAGGTAGAGAGACTATTTCTGGTAGATCCTCGACTCACGCAAAACACAATAACATCATTGTTTAAAAGAAATATAATAGTGCAAAAGCCATGAAAAAGCTGTTATAAACAACTGCAAGATAATAAGATAACCGAAACACGAAATATGGAATGGATAAAAAAATAATTTAGAACACCGATCAAATAAAGAATAATCTTGACTAAAATCCAATTTCCTTCAACTCAAATTAAAAAAACCATTACATTCCACCAAAAATAGATTGAAATTACAACGACCTAAAATAAGTGAATGACATAACTAGCCAAAAATACATCTTTTCCACGGCTGCCATAGTTTTCCTGTCAAAATCCTCCATTTATTCTCAAAGTTTTGTGCGTCAATTTCTGGACCATCTTTCAACAAACTTTTCCACCAATTCTTATTTTTCTTAGGAAGAATAATACAAATTTCTTCTTTATTAGAAAAACACCATCTCCATTTATCAGCTTTAATTTCCTTGAAAAGTTGACCATCAATTATAAGTGGTTGAAGATGTCGTCCAACTTTGAGGGAGTTACAATTCTCAATTGCTACAGTAAAATAATTTTCACTTTCACCACGTGGTAATTGGATATTTATGGTAATTTCTTCAAGTGATTGACCCCATGTATAATTTTCCATCTCAAGTCCATTGGCTTTGTTTGGTTTTAGCAAATTCTTTTTTACTTCTTCTTTTGGAGATGAAGAAGAAGAAGACGAAGAATTGTCTTGTTCTTTTTCTATAGGTTTTATGAGTGGTTCTTGTGTTTCTTCTTTGTAATATGAGAAAATTCCCATTGTTGGAAGGAAAAAGACAACCACTCGAGATTTTGTGAATAGATGTGAGAATTAGGAAGAAGAATGGGTGTGTCTCTCTCTCTCTATATATAATAAGATATAAAAGCCTTTTTTAATTAGGAATTAGAATTCGTAGTGGAGTTGGAAAAAACCCTAAAATTACCACAAATCGACTAGGGATAGCCGACGGGAATGGGGTAGAGTAGGTGCAGAGTAAGGCAAGTTTGGATTTATGCGGAGCAAGGCGGGGCAGGTTGAAAAGTTTATTTTGTAGGTTAAGACTTAAGCAGTCCCGCCCTGCCCCGCACCGCATCCAGTGCCCTCTCTAAAACTGACTCAAGACGGTTAATCAATGGAAATCGAAACAATACGGCGAATAGTTATAATGAAACAAGAGGTAACAAAGGGATAAAACGTTGTGCGTGCAAGTAGAACACTTAAGAGCCCGTTTGGACGTAGAAAAGTTTCACTTTTTCCGAAATTTTTTTATTTTTTTCGAAATCAGTGTTTGGCCATAAAATTTTCAATTTTCACTTGAAGATGAAATTTAGAATTTCTTGAAAACTTGAAAAAACTCCAAAAAATTATTTTTAGAAATTTTCTCCCAAATCACTCACAAAACTTCAAAAATAACCTAAAATAATATTCATGTCCAAACACAACTCTAATTTTCAAATACCATTTTCACTTGAAATTTTCAAATATTAATGTCCAAACCCAAAATAATTTCAACTCTAAAGTGAATTTTTTTTTCAATTTTTCTTTTTTTTTTTGAATTTTACAATTCTTATGTCCAAACGTCCACTTAGTTTGGATAAAGAATATAGTATATCACTATATTAACTTATCTTCCTGTAACATGATCCATTCTTAATACGGTAATATTTACCTGCACTCAATATTTACATCAAATCATAAAAATTTACTATTATTAAATAATTTAACGAGGTAACAATATATATTACGTAGATAACAATAATTAAGTTAGAGAATGTGCAAACACATGATATGTGTCATAGATTGATGTAAACAGATTTTTTACCTTCTTAATACAATTGACTTTTCAATATTAAATACTTAAAACAGTTGATAAAATTTGGCAGAACCAATTTCATTTTCAACTGTAAATATTACTACTTTTAATACACAATAAATAGTACAAAATAATTTCAGAAGAAAATCATATGAAATTTTCAGAGTGATTGTCCTAATGTTTATGCTTTGGTCAAATTCTTCAAGTGATCTAAGCGTATTTCAAGCAAACGGTTAAATGTTCTAACTAACTCAAATCTTGTAGTTTTTTTTTTCTTTTTAACTAATTTTCTCCTTTTCTTCTTAAAATAAAATTAGAGTTTAAGTTCTATGCGGAGGCGGATTCATGATTTAAATTATATGGGTTCAACTTATAAGGTTTTAGCATTGAACCCATTATATTTTTAAATTTATGTGTTCATATCTACTATTTTTATAATTTTAACGAATTTTTACATATAATTTTTTTCTCCTTATCGAAAATTATGAGTTTCTACGCATTGACGGCGTAAACAATATAAACACAACCAGATCACTTACAAATTCGAAATAAAACTCTATGCTATATAGTAGTGAAAATGATATACACCCGACTATACTTACAGTTTAAACACGTTTTACATTGTCAGTATATATAACTGTAATCTATAAAGTTAATATAGAATTATTTATTTTACTAGACATTTCAATTTGTTGTTTTGAGGCTAATTCAATACGAATCTCACGGCATGCTGTTATAAATTAAGACTGAGTTTTCCTTTTCTTTCTCTGATGATTTACTATATAATACACTCTTAATTACCAAAAATTCTCACACCAATTCACATACCTTTCTCTAATTCTCCTCTTTTTTTTTACTCATTCATTTCAACACCAAAAAATAATGGCAATTCTTTCAGATTACACAGAAGGAGATAATCAAGCACAACAATTAAAGCCTGTAGAAAATCAAGAAAAGACTCAGAAAGAATTAGACATTTCTTCTTCTTCTTTAGCTCCAAAAGAAGAAGAAGAAAACAAGAAATTAAAGCCAAATAAATTTAATGGGCTTGATATGAAAAATTATACATGGGGACAAACTCTTCAAGATGTTACTATTAATGTTTTTGTACCACCTGGTACAAAATCAAGATTTTTAGCTGTGGATATCAAGACCAATTTCATCAAAGTTGGTCTCAAGAATCAACCACCAATTGTTGAAGGTCTGTAATTAATAATTATATACTCTCTCCGGTCAATTTTAATTAATTTTTTGGCTGTTTTAATTCGCATATATTAAGGAATTCATCTTTTAGCATTAATTAATAGTAAAATTGGTCATATTAACCTTAATTTGTTCATTGAAAATATAACAAATATTCTTATGCTCTTTACTCCAGGGGCAACTTTGAAAAAATAAAAATTAATTCCTTCTTGATATATGAAAAAATCAAATATTATTGTGGGTCACAAAAAAAAAAGGCCAAAAATTTAATTAAAGTAAACCGGAGGGAGTAGTAGTTTGTAATATACTTCCTTCATTCACTTTTACTTGTCCAATATTCTAAAAATAGATTTTCACTTTTACTTGTCACTTTTAGTGTATCAAGAGAAGACAATTTCTTTTTTCCTGTTATACACAATATTAATTACTCATTTTAAATTATTTTTTAAATCTCTTAAATATATGCATCTATTAAGTAAATTATACACTTCATTTATTATTTTTTAAGGAGTGTGCAAAGTCCATAATGAACAAGTAAAAGTGAACAGAAGGAGTATACAAAAGAGGGTGCATGATTTAATATTTGTTGAAATTTTAGTAATTTATTTATATATATCTAAGTTACGTGTCAAAAATATCGGATTCAACTGAAACCGTAGCTTTTTAACTGGATCTGCCACTGAATACACATGAAGTGTGATTATCCCATGAGTTCGAAGGCTCTATACATTCAAATACAATGAATGTAATTATAAATATAAAATTTTAGTTTTAAATTTAAATAAACATGTCTATTTAAAAAGTGGATAAGTAAAATGCGGATCCACGATTTAAATTTGATTAGTTCAACATTTAACTTCTTTCCACTAAAATTATTACACTTTTGAAATTATGAGTTAAAATTCTTTTTTCTATATTTTAGTGATTTTTCAATATACAATCAAACTTCTCCATAACAGTCTTGTTTGTTCCAAATTATTTTGGTTGTTATAGCAAAATTTTGTTATGGAAAGCATATGTTATAACATAGCATGAAAATCGGTTTCGAAAGAAACCTACCTTTATAGTGATGGTTATTACAGAGAATTCTGACCGTATTTTCTTTTTTCTTACTTTTTTGTTATTTTATTTTCCCAACTATAAGGTGAACTTCTGGAGCCTGTGAAAGCTGATGAATGTTTTTGGAGTTTAGAAGATAAAAAACAAGTGACAATTCTTATGACAAAAAGAAATCAATCTGATTGGTGGAAGGCTTTATTCAAAGGTGGACCAGAAATTGACACACAAAAAGCTGAGCCTGAGCCAAGTAGGCTATCTGAATTGGATTTGGAAACAAGATCAGCAGTGGAAAAAATGATGTTTGATCAAAAACAAAAAACATTGGGTAAACCAACTAGTGATGAGATTCAAAATCAAGATATGGTTAAAAAAATTATGGAAGAAAATCCTGAGATTGCTAAGCATTTTGCTAATTCACCTGCTAATGCCAATGGTAAAGGAGGAATGCCCAATGTTAGGATGATGCCAAGTGGCGGGATGCCCGGAATGCGTTAATTTTGCACGTGAATTTGATGAGTCGATCCACCTATACGTCTTGCTTTAATTGTTGTATCGAGAGTTAGTCACGTATTGTTTGACATAAAATGGATAATGGATTTGTTTCTGTCTTTAGTTGAATCTTTTTTACGATTCAATATATAGTTTGATGAGTTAGTTATGTTTTTACGATCTATTAGTTGATTTACTTCATTTCAGGCTCATGGAATTTGAAATTTATGTTCCCAACGGTTTAAACTCAATATTTGTTTTGATTGTTAAAATAAGATATAGTCGCAATGTGTGTTTTTGTGTTAGTTTGACTTATTTATATCTTTATGTCTATTTATTTATGGTTGTGTGTAGAAGTTTTCACATCAAACTTGTAGTATGCATATTACATAGATGCGCTCTAGCTGATTTTTCTTATAAATGTGCAAATAATAATTTTCTAAAAAGCAACATATACATATTACATATATAATAGGCTAATATTGCAATTAAAATATACAAGGTAAATATAATATTTGGGACGTAAAATCTTAAAACAGCCACAATCCCACCCCAACTAAATTACAAGTAAAAATTGTGACAATAGTAGGTTACTTTTGGCATAATTTTATATATGTTACTTGCAAAAATAATCAAAGAAAGAGATAGACTCACACCGTGTTGTAGTTAGAGGGAGTCGTTTGATACGCGGACTAAATTATCTTGGGATTAGAATTATAATCTGAGAACTAATTTATACCACATGAGAGATGAGATAAAATAATCTCATATTTGATGGTATAAGATGAGATATCCTGGATTAAGTCTGAGATTAAATTTATACCTTGTTTGATTGGAGGTATAAATTTATTACCGCTAACTTAACACAATATAAATTTATTTTATCCCACGTCATATGTCACCTTATCCCTCGTACCAAACTACCCCTACAAACAGTAACAAAAATTTCCCAGCCACCAAAACATAATTGAAAAAGAATCAGTAAGAAATTATTAATAAGCACCAAAAAAAAAAACAACAACATAGGGGTAGCGAGGTAATTTCATCACATGAATCCTGCTCAGCTCCTCTGAATCTCTCTGCTCTTTCGGGTTTCGACCAGTAGTGAAAGAAATGCTTTTGACACAGCTGAATTACTAACTACACAACCTCCCCCCCCCCCCCCCCCCAAAAAAAAAAAAAAAA
>ML368926.1:25247-49564 GCA_005239525.1 Nicotiana knightiana
TCAAATCAAACCTGAAAATCCCAATTACCATTTTTGTTCCCTTTAATTATCTGTGTTTTTTCCCCAATCCAAGAAACCTATTATTGGTTTAAAGGTCAGTTTTTTATCACTCTTTTTGGTCTTATTTATACATATATGCCATTGTTCTTCCTCAATTTAATATGGGTATTTGCTCAAAAGTTGTAATTTTTGGTATTTACTAAAAAGTTTTGATTTTGGGTATTTGCTCCAAAAGTTGTAATTTTTAGTATTTGCTAAAAAGTTGTAATTTTGGGTATTTGCTAAAAAGTTGTGATTTTGAGTATACCCTTTAGCTTTTCTTGGACAAATTCTTGGCCAAATTTGAGTTTTGATTTAATTTTATATGGATTTGTTGTAAAGAGCTGAAATTTGGGGTTTTGGGGTATTTATGTTCTTGTGTATGTAATTTTTGAGCTTCTTAAAGTTTGTTAAATTGAGTAGTGGAATTAGTTTTATTTGACGATGCCGCAACCAAGAAGAAAAAAGTGGACTGAGGCAGAAGAAAGAACTTTAATTGATAAGTATGGTGAGATGTTATCTGATGGGACTTTAGCTAAAATGAAAACTAGGGAAAAGAAGTATAGACCTATTGCTTTACATGTAAATTCTGTGCACCATGTTCGTGATCCGATCACGTATCCATGGCAATGGACTTGGAAGGATGTGTCGACTAAAGTGCAGAACATGAGGCACCAATATACATTAGTGAAGCAGAAGATTAAGAAGCCAAACTCGGGGGAGGACGAGTCGGCGGCTGGGGAGGAATTTGATTGGATGGAGGGTTTAACTCATTGGTCAAACTTTTTGAGGTATAAGGTAGTGTTTGGGGATGTGAATACGCTTGTTTTCAATTGTGGTGACTCCATGGCCGTTGTAGGAGATGGGATTGAAAATGGTGTGGGATTTGATGGGAGTGGTAATGGTATCGGGATTGATCAATTCGGGCATCTAGGTCATGCTGGCGAGGGTGATTTTGCCGGAGGTATTAATGGGGTTGATCATGGTGTTACTGGTATGGAGTTTGATTATGATGGGGAAGAAGGAGAGGGGAATTTCAATGGTAATATTAGGAGGAATAGTCATATGAAGGAAGATGCGGACGATGGATTTGTTTACGAAGATATCGAGGCAACTGGATCCGATACAAGAAAGAAGAAGAAGATGTTCAAAGGGGTAGAGAAGAGGACATGGGGTTTTCTTGCAACGCAGTTGGCACAGTTAAAGGAAATGGAAGCTCGGTTCGAGCAACGTGATGCTGTGAGAGAGCGGGAGAGACAGAGGAGAGAACATCTTAGAACGGAACTTGAACAAGAACGTGAGAGAAAATGGGAGGAACGAGAAAGAGAAAGGGAAGAAAGGGAGAAAACGATGGAGAAGCTGCAGAGACAGAGAATTCAAGAATGGGAAATAATGGAGAAGGAATGTGAGGAGAGAGAGAGGAGAAGAAGAGAGGAACAACTTATATTTGAAAGAGAACGCGAAGAAAGAATGAGCAAGAGGAGATCAGACTGGAAGAAGAGGATTGACGAGACGTTAGGTCAGCATCGCGCTGAAATGAGCCAGATCCAGACTCGAATACTTCACGAACAACAAAATCTTACTAGTCAGCTGCTCGGAATTTTTTCTCAGTGGACTGGTCATCCAACCGGGCTATCTGATCACACAGGAGCTAACCATTATCTTTCACAAATGATACAAAACTTGCATCATGTCAATGGTATGGTTCACGGCGATGCAAGAGTTGAAGGAGATACCCAAGAAGATCAATTTATTGTGGATGGATGAACAGAAGGATGCTCTTTCATTATTTATATCGACCACCTGAAGAGGGAAGGTGCATTTAGCCTTGCAAGACATGAACAATTGTAAAGGTCAGTAACTTGTAATTTGTACTATTGATATTAGGTTTTTGTTCAGAGCCTATGTATTTGAATAATGTTTCCTATATCGCCTTTTTAGTGTAGCCAATATAGAATGTAGAGTTCTCAGCCTTTTAAGTTCTTATGTTGTCATTGTTCAATAAACATCTTTATATAATACCATAAATTCTGCAGTGATTTTTTACCTCTTTTTATTCTTCCATCAAGTTTCTAACTAACACAAAAAAAAGCAAAAAATGCTCCCCCGAAAAAAAAATCTAAAAATATATTTAACTGTTCATATCTGCTCTTTCTTGTTTCGTAACCCAGCGTTCTTATAATCTTTATGAATGATAACATAACTAAACATGAGCAACGAAGGCCAGCTCAAATCTCCAAAGAGATCTGTACTTCTCAACTACTCGACCATGTACCAAAATGTTGCTAATCTAGAAGATTTATGCTTTTGAGTTTCAGGACGACACAATTACGTAATTCTCTTTTCATAAGAATCAGATGACTCAATATAACACGTTTACAACATTCTTGTCCAGTGAAGGTGCTAGCAGTTCAACTATTATTGCCATCCCGATACATTTGATTATCATTAATTATTATCTTTGCCACAGTTTAGGGCTCTTATAGAGATCGTAATACTACTTCCAGTTTGACCTTAGTCCTTTAAGTTTATATTAAAGAATGTAAGTCCATAATAAGCTATTGGTCAAGTTTAGCAGTCATCAATTATTTTGGTTTTCTAAAATTGCTGGTTAAAGTCACACTTTTAAACCTTGAGTGGTTGTAGTACCACTTTCATTTTGACTTCCAATTCGTTAAGTTCCTTCGAAGAATATTAGTCGATATTGGGCTGTTGGTCATAGGGGTCATTTGATGTTTAAGTTTGGTAAAAATGCTTTTTAAGGGCACATTTTTAAACTTGTGCGATCAGATCTCTGGATTTGCTTTTTGATTGCAACATTATTTTAGTAGAACTAGATGAACATAATACTATCAAGTGAATTTTGAAATAGTTAGAACAAAGACTCATCTCCGAGTGACAACGGAATGTCTTCTATTATGAATGTTGTTTTAAGGAAACATTTATTTATTCTTAGACGTATACAGGTTTAGACCATTTTGCATCACTGTGTTCCTTACCCCAATTATTTAGCTGCTTTAAAACCCCATTTGGTTATCTAAGGGTCAAGTTCACTAATTAACAAAGGGACATTGGAACATATGTCACCTTGTACAAGAACTTATTTATCACTTCTTGTATGAAATCTCTGGACGTACTCCTTAGTCATCACCAAATGCCCCTTAGGCCAAAATGATGTCAAAATATGAAAACTTCAGTCAAGAGGTTGCTAAATGATAGATGCAAAGGCCAATCGTGCCCCGAAAAATACTTTACCATACAAATGTCATTTCCCCTCTGACCCTCTCGTGATGTTCTAGAAATCTAAAAAGGGGATTATTGATCACTGGTTAGAGTTCTGTTTACATTCATTTTTTTCTTTTATCTTTTCATTTGGAAACACTAACAACTATTTTGAGATAATCTTTAGTTACCATACGAAGTACTACAAAAAACCTTTGTTGACAGTGGGAGAACAAATTCTGGGTCTTGGACCAAGGTATACTGGTGAATGGTGATCGAGACTGGAATAGTTTAATCTTGACTTCTGTTGTCATATTATGAGTTTATTCTGTTATCTCCGGTTACTATAAAAAACTTACCAATGGATATCGCTTTGATATTCTCAAGCTGTGACAATCTATAGTCCCTACTCAAGGAACACTACTCTCTTATGCTTTCAGCCACAATTCTTGCAGAATTATCAATTTGTTGTCCTCAAGATTCTTCATAATGTAACAACCATAATGTATTAAAAGGATCAATGTAAATTACCGATAAAAAATCACTTTCCCTATCTATTACAGATACAACAAGAATTTAATCCCAAAAAAAGAGAGTGAAAGACATTGACAACCAACTAGACAAAGTACAAGAGAATCACAATACCGCAATGTCCTATATACACAAAAGAAATGCTAGCCTGAAGCAACAAAAGTCCAACTCGTTTCCATATTATCTGTGTATATAATTCGAAGAAGCATGTCAATTTCGATATCAGTATCCACACTGTAAAATCTTTCTAAAATCAAAATAACAAAAAAAGAATCATCTTGAAATATCTTCCTAGTACAGCATTGGCTTCAACCTGTCAAAAAAATCACCTCTTTCCAGTGCTAAGCTTGTCTCCTTATGTTTTATCCAATAACAAATGCTTCTATCTTCCTTCTTTGATTAACCTCTCCTTTTTCCCTATACTCTCTTGATGATGCAATAAAAGAACAATCTCCTAATAGTTTTGCCTTCAAACCTCAGCTGGAATTTTTGTGGTTTCATTTGTTGGCTTACCATCGGTGTCTGTTTTTGGAAGGAGAACAGGTATTGGTTTCGATGGATTGCTTCCCATGTCCTTGGTTTTGTGAAGAAGAAAAGTACCACAGAGGATAGTTACAAAACCACATAACTCTGTAATTATCTGTGTTGCGTTTTGATGAACATAGTCCTGAATCCCAAAACAAATCACCAAAATTAGAGAAGTTTTGAAATCCTTTCTTCTTGAAAAGCAAGCTAACTTTCTTTTCTCTCAAGCATCAGTTCTTGCCCTTTAAAACAGTCAATTCAATATACCTATTTATCCCGTTATCTGCATTATTCTAATTCTTGCAACTACAAACTTTTCGTTTCCAGCAATATAATAGCCCGTTCATGCTATCTCAAAGAAATGGAAATTGATTAAAACTAAGAGTGCTGAATAGCCATAACCACAAAACTGAATTTTGAATTACCTTAAACATTATCATACTTGCAACAATGGTCAGTGTCGTAAACATGACGTAGTATATCGGAGAAACCACGGCAGTATTAAAGGTATCAAGTGCCTGCAGAATACAATAGTCATGTCAACATTTATATCTTCAGAAAAAACAAGCCGTTACTAATATAAAAGGGCAGCCGGTGCACTAAGCTCCCGCTATGCGCGGGGTCGGGGGAAGGGCCGGACCACAAGGTCTATTGTACGCAACCTTACCCTGCATTTTTGCAAGAGGCTGTTCCACGGCTCGAACCCGTTACCTCCTCGTCACATGGCAACAACTTTACCAGTTACGCCAAGGGTCCCATTTAAGTAGTTAGTATTATATGAGAAAACATAAATTCAAGTAAAGGAAACTACAAAGTTGAGATTGAGACAATTGATATCATTTTTGGGAAAGTAGGTCAAAGTGATACTACTAGTTTAGGGTGAAATGAAAGATGAGAAGTATGACTAAACTATCAAACCAAATCAACTTTATCAGAAAACAAAGAAAACCAATTTTACTTGGGATGCTATAAAACTATAGGGGAATGGAGTAGTTACCTTGTTCAAATAGTTCAGCTGCAAAAGGCAAAAGATGAGGACAAATACTATGAAAAACCATGTCTCAAAATACTTGAATTGATTTTGTCCTCCAAATGTGAGCTTCATAGCCGTTCCAATTGCTTTGACACCCATAACCTGAATAACCATAAGAAAACAGCCATGAGATTAATGTATGAAATGCACACTCAGAACCATGGACTATAGTATATATCATGAAAGAGAACAACATACCGTGAGAGAACCCGCTAGAGAACAGATTCCAATGTAGACAATCAAATGCGACTGCCCATAACGAGGCACAAACCTCACAATAAGGATAAGTACTAGAATCATAACTGTGAAAGCATACGCGAGAAACCCTGTCCTTGTCAAAAACCTTTTGGTTAGTTCCAATAAACAAAGCATGTAGTTATTCAAGTGAAGATGAAGATAGCAAGTATCTTCTTGTAATTTGTAAATCCAACTGTTACTTCACTATATACTACAGTAAATATTTAGCCATGTTAGTATGTTTACTTCAGGTTCAATGTGTTTTCTTAGAGTCTTTTAGTCTTTTCATAAATTTATATGCCAGTAGAAAATATAGAGAATTTATAGTACTAGAGAAACTTTTCTCTTCTTTTTATATTAGCCTAAATACAACGATATGGATAGTGAGGATTCATATAGCCGACTCTGACTTGGTTGGGATTGAAGCGTAATTGTTCTTCTTGTTGTTAACACAAATTTAAGGATAATGGAAGAATGTAACTGGAAGTGCAACTTCAGATACCTGGCTCTGTTGCTAGGTACCAGACATCCTTAACAGATTGAATACTCTTTTCTAGCGGGGCGTGTAAGACAATAGTGACAGAGCCAACCAAACAGAGGAGACAACCAACCATACCAAATATATGCAGCCTCTCGTTCAATATAAAATGGGCTAACACTGCACTGCACATGAAAGTTATATCAGTATTGAACCAAAAATAGCTTCTTTGATTAACAATTCTAACCTCAATTATGCTACATAATCACATACCTTACAATCATACTTAAAGCCCCAAGGGGTGTCACAAGTATTGCCGGGGCATATGCATAAGCAGCAAAGTTAGCTCCCTCTCCAATAATCACTATAAGAAACCAGAAGATTAGTGTTAGATAGAAATGCTATTATAGAGAGGTCTGACTGTGTATGTTCTTTCTCATAAATCTTAAGTATGGAATTAGCTGTGAAATGCTGATGAATGACTGGCGCCGACCTGCTCTTGCCAATAACGTAAATGTTGAATCACATTCTAACATCAGATATCAATTGTCTTAGCTGTTGAGTGGCAGTCAATCAAGAATTCTACAGCATTCATTGAGGTCAAAAGAATAAGAATGTGCACTGTCCTAGGGTAGCACATTACAACAACGACAACAACAAACCTAGTGAATTCCCACAAGTGGAGTCTGGGGAGGGTAGTGTGGACGCAGACCTTATCCCTGCCTCGGAAGTGCAGAGAGGCTGTTTCCGATAGACCCTCGGCTAAAGACAAGATGAAAAGAATCAGTGACAAGTGTTGGCACATTAGAAATGTTAATTTCTTAAGTTGGATATTGACATACATTATAAATATATATAACCACCTATATAATTATTGAAATTTATATATAGGTTTTCTTAGATGCGGAATAATATCATGTGCTCAAGGACTCATACAACAACTACGCCTCAATCCCAAGGAAGTTGTAATCGGCTATATACTCAAGAACCATATAAAAAACAACATTTTTGGATGAGTTATGTGTCTTACTAGATAACATTCCAGCCCACCAACAAGGTTCCAACAAGTAAGAGTGGCCTCCTGAACCTGTTCAAAATTCAGCATAATTGGAAATCATTAAAACAGGATCAATTTGCGTAGCATCAATTAAAATCAATAGATATAGTTTACAAGAATATATGGTCTTATGCACAGCAAAATTTCCTTTAGAAGCAGTAACAAGATAGCCGAATTCGGAGCCGGTCGCCCGAATTCTTGTAGATGGCGTGGACTATAGTATATGAAAATTTGGAAGTCATTCTGAATTCCTGTTTTATGGCCCTAAATCGTCTAAAAACGAAGAACGGTCATGGCGAAGCGAAAACAATATATATATATATATATATATATATATATATATGCGTGTGTGTTTTAATATTCAAAACCTCTCTAAGTATGCTAAACTTGTCGCAACGAAGGATGATAAGAGGTGTAAAAAGGTCAACTCGTGCATGAAGCTCCTAGCTATGCAGAGGGAGAGGGGGCCGTAGAACGGTTAGACTATATTGAGCAGCGAGGGACCGTCGAACAGTTGGACTATATTGAGTACCTTATATTTTTGCAAGAGGTTGTTTTCATAGTCGGATAAGTAAGACATACCAGAAAAATAACAAATCCCCACGAGGACTAAGCATATTCCTATAATTGTTTTTGACATAAATAAACCATCTCATTAGGTTATGCACATGTCACGAGTTCGAGCCAATTATTCATCGAGTTTCAGACCGAACTAGCCCTTGAAATTTCTCGGTTACTCAAAAAAATAGAAACACAAAATATAGAGATTAAATGGTGCAAAAAAAGCTAATGAAATGAATTATGTAAACATGGAGAGGGATAAAGAAGGAATAAACCTGCTCGTTTTCCATTTGCACCAGCCTTCTTTAAACCTTGCTTCTTAATAACAAAGCTAGACCCAATGAAAATACTGGATGATATAGCTAATATTACTCCATGCACATTATCAGATATTCCTTCCATTTTTTTTTTAAAAAAATGGAGAGGAATAATCACATACGAAAAACTTTTGATACTCAAAAGCCAACTGTTTCCCGCAAATGAAAACCCTGCATTAAACACAAAACCAAATACAACAAAATTATCAATTACGTACAAGAAAAATAAATACCAAAAAAAAAAAAAAAAAAAAAAAAAAAAAAAAAAAAAAAAACAACTCGAACCTTATTCTTGGCTTTTGTTAATTTGCATGAGAAAAAACGTTGATAAATATCCAAACCACCAATATTTATCCAAAAAATATATATTTTTAGTGATTTTCAATATTTCTCTGACCAGCTTGGTTTTTTCTTTCTTTTTTCCCTTTCTCT
Source organism: Nicotiana knightiana (assembly GCA_005239525.1). Taxonomy (NCBI): domain Eukaryota; kingdom Viridiplantae; phylum Streptophyta; class Magnoliopsida; order Solanales; family Solanaceae; genus Nicotiana; species Nicotiana knightiana. Next base: position 33,680 of record ML368926.1, read on the forward strand.
CTCCCTCTCTCAATTTCTGCAGAAAGTTGCAGAAATGAGAAGAGAAAGAGAGGGAAGAGAGAAAGGAGGAAATTAATATTTGTTGGTATATTTTGGTTTAGAGAGAAACAATGTCCGTTATACTTTGCAATTTAGAAAAAATAAATCGCTTCAAATTACGTTAGTCACTTCTTTATTTTTCTCCCATAACCCCCCGCCTTTTTTGCATGTATTTTTTGCTACCTTCAATTTTAATACTCGGGACCGAGCGCTTTAAAGAAATAAGTTTATCGCTTCATTATATTTAAATTCAAGAACTCGAGAATGAACTAATGTCCTATTCAAGTATCTCAATATAAAGTCGTGTAAATGATATTCTTGCTTATTTATTTGATGATTCAAGAAAGAGTTCATCGGGGCATATGAACATATAGTGTTCTTAAGAGAAATTCAATATAATACGCATCATAAATTAACTCATGAAATTATTGTTACATTATATAAACAGTAGTAAGACGAGTGAAAAATATCCAAAAAGTCATAAATTTGTTATAACTCAGAAAAGAAAGACCAGAGACACTTTTTTATTCATGTCAAATTCTCTAAAAGTAACGTATTTAATTTTTGGAGGGTCAAATACTGATGCGAAAATATTTTTGAAAACTCCGGGCAACATAGATCCAATTCAAAGCAGCCAAAATGATATACTCGGTCATTAAAATTTGTTTAGAACAGTGGTCTCTGATTTCTAATGTAGTTTATATATATAATTTTTTATCTTCAACGGGTCCCATTATGGAATTATACAAAACTGAAATTTAGGAGAATAATAGTTTTTTTTTTATCTTTAACAAGCCATTAATTAGTTCTGGTATGTTAAAGAGATTTCTTAAATGCCTTTACCAATAATTTCGTTCAATCAATCAACGACGCCTAAATTTCTGAGTTAATCCTCTACCCAACTAGCCATCATTTATAAATAACATAGGTTTAGCAAATTTATTCAAAACGTAAAATTTTAGTTGAAAAAAAAAGACTAAAAACAAGTACACAACAATGATGTACCTTTTACGTTCGAATCCTTCAAAAATAATGTCAGGTGTGTGTCCTTATGCATCTTCGGAGGATTCAAAATGAATGCGTTGTCGGTATTTTTAAAGGATCCGAGCGACGTAGTGTACCTTCATATGTCAAACATAATCTCTCAACTTCTATTGCTCCGCACATGCATCAAAGTTTTCCATTTCATCATTCTGTATTTGTCTTAAAAAATCCATTGAATATGTATAAATTATTACTTTAGAACCCAATAACTTATTAGAATTCCGAACCCATCAACTTAAAATTCTGGCTTCGCCTCTGTATAAACTTGAGGATACTCTTCAAGTTATACCGTACAAAAGATAGGTTTCCAGTTGAGAAAAAATCCAAAGCAAATCAACAACGTCCAAAATTGAGTAACTATGATCATTCGTACTCTCAAATTCTATATGCAAGCAATCAGTACCATAGAGTGGACGAACCAAATTTTTTCTCATCTCCTTTGGAATAATTATCGCCTTTTCACTGTCGCACTCTAAGGGATCGTTTGGTATGAAGTATAAGAAGATAGTGATGGTATAAAAATTTAATACCACATTAATATTTTGTTTGGTTAGCAAATTTGGTTGGATTAAAATTAGTATCGGGATAATTTATACCTTGTAGAGGGTGGAGTAATTAGTGCCGGGATAACTTATATATTCTATATATTATATAAAAAAATTATACACTTTTTCGACTACCAGATATAAATATTTTCTGGCGCGTGCTAAAAGTGCTAATACCCTAAAAAAGTACAAGGCTTTAAGATTGGGTAGATTTGCAAAAATGTCCTCTAGCCATTTTGCAGTAATGGCCACATAAGAGAAGTACAAACTTTTCTAGGCTTTGCAAGCAGTTATTCCAATTACTTGTAGCAGATTCCAAGTACTGCTCCTAAAGTGAAGATTTTCAAGATTAGTTGCTACAATATCCTTAGACATTCAACATGCAATAACAGTAATAACAAATCAAGTGCAATCTACGGGTGAAGTCTCGGGAGGATAGTGTGTACGTAAACTTTATTCCTATCTTTCGAAAGTAGAGATGTTGTTTCCGATAGACCATCGACACAAGAAAAGATGCAAAAAGAAGCAGTAGCAATAGACCATAACATCGTCAAAATAACAAGACAAACCAATTGTAATCCCACGAGTAGGTATGAAGAGGGTAGCGTGTACACAGACTTTACCCCTATCTTAATAAAATAGAAATATTATTTTCGATAAACCTTCAACATATAAAAAAAACAAAATAACAAAGACAAACCAAAGCGAAAGAAACTTACATCAACATGCATTTAATGAAAATTTAGCAAGAAGAATTTATTAGGCAAGAACTACACAAGTAGAGTTCTTTCCTTTTTTTAAATATTGCTGGAAAATATTGCATATTTTGTTTTTCTTTTAAAGTTCTATTCAGTATCATATAGGCATTAAACCCTGATTACATTTTTTACTATAACGAAAAAAGAAAAAGATTTACCTGTTGAAGACAAAAATATTCGATTTTATTAAATTCTTCTTAATAAGTTGATGTGTTTGTTACCCTTCACAAACTGAAATTCTTAATGATATAAATTGATAAGTCAATAATTTTATAGGACTATAAAGCTAAAAAATCTAGCCAAACCCAACTAACTTAGGATTATTAGGATTCTTATATGCTAATTCATGTGGATTAGGACTCTTATATTTAAAATAAGAGGAATATATACAAAGGAGTATGGATTCTTTCCCTCGAAATATAATAATATAAAAAGCAAACACAAATTGTTTATTTTAAAATTACGTTTATCATCAAACAACGGTAGATAAATCGATCGAGAAAAAGTACTTAAAATTTTTAAAAGATATAAAATTTTGGTTTTGTTATTTAATAGAAACCTATTGAATAGATAATATTGCAAGGTCATATGCTCATCTTACAAAGATGTACTTATCCTTTGTGTTTATTCCTTTTATTTTATATACAGTAGATATATACGTAGAAATCCTCTAGAGTTTACTTCCTATAAATACTCCTACTAATCCTGTTTATCCTTAAAAACGGATAATAATTAAATTTATAAGTGATTTTAAGGATATGTGATTTCACTTGGTACAAACTAAGAAATATGTGAATTGATATTAGAAATTGACTGTAAATAAAAATAAAGCAAACCAATGAGATATACAGTTTTGGCCCTCGAGTTAGGTTGTCCTCGAACCAAATGAGTATGCTATTGAAAATATAAATTGAGCAACAGAATATTGAAAGCTTAAGAGAGAAAATGTAATATATTGCTTTGTTCTGCGTGAGTGTTATAATTAAGAATGATTAGAACCTCCTTTATATAGTAGAGAAGAGAAGTTCTACTTATGGTATAATTCTAAATACAGTAAGAAATCCCATGATTGGCTAATTATCTGGGCTCGACTTGATACGTGCCGAGCTTCCCGCCAAGATTCTCGCTCTATCTCGGATATTTTGGCTTACTGTTACTTGACCAGGTAAACCCCGTTTGATCCCACTCGATCTCCATTCTGCTTGGTCTCGATCTTGATTGATCGTCGTCCTTGTCCCCTCCTCGAATTAAGGGTTCAACAACCTAAATTCATATTGAGGCTTGATACAATATGGGGCCGAATCATGGTCTATCATGATCCAACCTCGATTAGTCACAAGAAGGGCAGGCCCGTTTTGACCGTATACAGATAGTCCTCTCGTTTCTCAGAAATAAGATGATGAGAAACGACATAATTCCCGAGCTCCATCTTTCCGAGTGATGAAGTCAACGATTAGCTCGGCTGTGATGCAAGCAACGAAATGTCCCGTCGATCCGGTTACCGAGGCATTAAATTCTTGTCAGGCATTGGTCGTCCACTACCCGATTCTGAACTGTCGCCTTCAACCTATAAAACCCTCAACCTTCTTTCATTCAAACCCTTACAACCACCACCTTCCCTGATCTTGCTTTCAAAAACTCCTTGCTTCTTAACTCTCATATTCAAATCTCCTGAACCTTAATCAATTTCTTTGCTTTCTAACCTGTTCTTCATAAATGGCTAAGACTTCCAAAACCGTGCCACAAAAAGAGGCTCCATCTTCATCGCGCCCTGCCGCGATACGGTTGCGGCAGAGCCCCACCCTGAGGAATTCGTTCCGGCAGGGTGCCCGACTGTCGCCGACTTCAAGATCGAGAAAACCCCCTCGGTGCAGGGCCGGTGCGAGCCAATATCGAGATATATGAGCACCATTACTGAGGACCTCCTCGATAAAGTCAAGGAGGAGTGCAACTGGGAAAGTAATGACATGGTCATTCCCTCTCCTGAGGAATCGATCACCACATACATGGAGGGGTATGTAAGTGTTTATACTTACCCCTTCACGTTAGCCCCCTGAACCCTGTAATAATAGCCTTTTGCAAAAGGTATGACGTTACCCTGGGCCAGATCCACCCGTTGTTTTGGAGAATCTTCGTCCTTCCCGCTTCTTCACCAGCAAGATCGAGAGATGCTCCTTTACCCTCGATCATCTCATACGCCTCTACAGTCCCTGGATCTATCAAGGCTGGTTAAGCTCTCCCACCGGGAAAACAGAGCCCTGTTCTCCAGTATTGACGAGACTCGCGACCGAGGCTGGATGGGCAGGTGATGTTCTAAACATCAATACCACACAGGGGGGGGGGGAAATTTGTGTGGTGTCTGATTTTCGAGTGCACTAGTTATAGAAGGACCATGTTCTTCTATGTGTTCCAACCTCTACTGTTTGCGGAATAATAAATATAGAAATAAAGAACACATAGATTTTTACGTGGAAAACACCTGGCTCAAAAGGTGAAAAAATCACGACCTACTTCCCAGTAGGATTTTCTCAAACTCTTTACTAAATCAGTGAGCCAAACAACATTACAAAAACTCTTTTGTAAACCTAGGATTACCTCTAATCTTTTTGTGGCAAACTAGACTCTAGTTATTTGCGACAAACTCCAAGTTAGCTATAACTTGAAACACACAGTACCTATTACAGATGCTTCTAGATAAAGCTGAAAGGTACAAGTTGAAATCACCTAATACAAGTAAACTAGATTATAAGACAACGGTTGGAACTGGTTCTTCTAGCTGGTCCAAGTAGCTTCAGAGTCCCACACTTAAATCTCACACGAACTGCTTGCAAAATTTACCTTGCTAATTTTGCTCTCAATTCTTGCTTAACTTCTGCTTTTGTGCTTGTGTGTACAATAAGAACAATCTGCAATATATAGGATTAATAGATGAGAGATTTACTAAAGTTCTAATGCTACTCTTCCTTGGTGGAAGAGTTTTAGTTAAACTCAACTCCTCGAATCCTTCCTTATCTTTGATTCTGTTCTTATTTAATAATGAGTCCTTCTCCTTATCATTTCGCAATCTTTTCGATCAGGAGATATCTCTTTATTTCCCAGATTTTGTTTATCTCCAGCATGTGCACCTCACGTGCCTTAACTTTGCATGTGTCGATGTCTCTAGTGATGGACATGGTTCATCTTTGAGTTCCTTTTTCAATCTTCAAAACCATACAATTTCTTGGGCCAACAAATTCCCCTTTTTTGATGATGACAAACTCTGTGCTTAGACCTGTAACCAACTTAATCCAACATTGACACATTTTAGTGTATTAATCATTTATCATAAAAGAACCAGGTTCATTAGGTTATAAATATCACATGTTTAGAGTAGCACATAACCATTTCCCCTCTTTTGGCATCATAAAAAATTTGCAAATTTTAGAAAATCCCAGATATTTAAGAATTACTCATGGCCACTAGGGCAATTACAAGTGCAATCATGGATTAATCATCAATAGTTAACTAACAATTCAAACTATCAAAGAAAATGAGACAAGAGTTAGAGAAAAAACAACAAAATTCATTGATAGAAGGCATTTTTCATCCACAATCCATAGACAGAAATAGAAACAATTAAAATCATGAGCAACTAAAACAAAAAAATTCCTAATCTGGGTCATTGAAGTACTAAGACAGGCTGGACTACTAAGGCTGGGAAGGGCTGGAGGCTGGGTTTTTGGCTTGGATAAGAGATATCATATCCCTAAGGATTCCCTCATTCTTCTCCTTCTCTTTAGCAAGCTCAGTTCTGAGAGCATCCCTCTCAGATTCAACCTCTACTAGACGGTTATTCAGCCGAAATATTTCTGCATCCTTCACCCCACTTTCATGCACAAGTGCTCTGACTTTGTTGTTCACAGGTGTCTTCCTGGATGAACCAGGTTCATTTACAGTGATATTGATAGCATAGCACAAGCCAGAAGAGTATTAATGCCAAAGTGATCCTTGGTTGAAGCCATCTCTGCTTTCTTCAAAGGCACCTTTTAGTGGCCCAGGACAGAGGTAAGAATGAAGCCATATCGAATGGCATGGGATTTGGAACCATTAATCACTCTGTCCAGTAGCTGAATGATGAAGTAGGGCCAATTTATCTGCCTCCCACTGTCCAGGCACTCCATCAGGACTAAATCCATGTAGTTTTCAATGTTCCTCCTCTCATGTCTTGGCAGTACACACTTGTTGATAAACTCAAATACCACTTTGTGTGGGGGCTTCATCTCACTCTTGTAAACTGCCTTAGGTTCAACCTCCTCTCCATTGTCGCAGAATTTTCTTATGATTTGTAGAGCAGTTGGAAGATCATCTAAGCTTGGCCATTTTTGCGTAGTGTAGTCATCATAGCCTTCATATGGAATGCCAAGGATCTCTCCTAATTCTTTGGCATCAAAAGAGATTTCTATCCCTTTCACTTGGCTAGTGACTCTACCATCCTTGACAACAACATTGGCCATGAATTCAACTATCTGATTTCTGGCCAAACGTCCATCCAACTTCCATCCCTGCACCTCCAGCTTGTCCAACAATAAGACCATGCTTGCTTCTTCCAAATATTTCAATAACCTCCCCTCCAGAATGGTGCACTTCCAAAATTTTTTCAAGTTATCCTTCTCTCCATCCGAATCAGTTCCATCCTCATCACTCCAGACATCGTCTTCAACAGTTTGCACTTTTTTAGGTTTTACTGTAGACCTGGTTCTCTTGGCTACAGTTGAGGGTTCAGCAGACACAGGTGCAGACTTCTTGGAGGAAGTCTTGGCTTTCTTTGGTCTTGGATTCTGAATATCAAACCCTGCCATTTGTTCATCTTGATGGACCAGGTCCATGTCATCAATCTCAACAGCCTCTACAGGCTCAACAACTTTCTCCTTTCCCTTTGCAGCCCTCTTTATTTTACTCTCTTCCAAGGCTTTCTGTAACTCCTCCTCACTCTGCCTTAGTGTGCTTCTTCCTCTTAGAAGAGGAATTTCTGAATCAGCAGAGGGAGTGGCCTTCCTCTTCTTACTTGCTCCAGTTGTTCTAGAATTTTGAATCTTAGGAGTTCTTTTCTTCTTTGGTTTATAACTTTCACCTAACTTCTTCAAAAGATCTGCTAAGGTTTCGTCAGTAAATGAACCAGGTTCATCTGTAGACTTCCCTAGATTTACTAAACCATCAGCTGCTTCTCTTGATTCACTTCCCTCTAACTTCTTGGCTCCTCTTCTATTACTACTGTTTCAGTACCACAGATAGACAAACTAGTAGTTTCTTCCCTTTTCCCTCGCTTCACTCTGAACTCCCTCTCTCTCTTTTTCTTTCTCAAATTTATTTTTACCACCTCTTCGTCTTATTTCTGGAAAATCCACATCTATCACAGACCCAACCAAAATAAACCTCAAATATCCCCCCGAAACACCCGATTAGAAATACTTACCCTGATGAGACTTCCTTCGAATTTAAAGTCATTACCTTCACTTTCCTGATACTGATGGATGGAATCCATGATAATGCAAATACACCACAAGCCTTGACACCTTCCCTGTAAATCTCAGTTCTAACCCTTCTCACACCTTGAAGATCCTCGATCGCTACATATAACCTTGAATCCGTCCATTCTCGAACGTCATTTACTCTACGCATTTTCAATTACACTAACCAAGTAAACATAACAACCTGACCCCGCTTGCAATCCACATACTAGGAAAGTAATCCACACCTTTGAAGCAACAATCACACTCATACGTTGTATACACTACATTTACCAGTACAACTTAATCATCCAATAAATTCCATTATCCATAAAGTATATTACAACCTGTATCGAAGAAATTCCATTACTCGAGTCATTCCCATACTCCACCTCTGCCGACCATAACTGATTCACCAACATACCTCAAACTGAAACCAATACAGCACATAATCGTGTAATCAATTTATCAATAACAAACTCCCCCACTTGGCTCAAAGCCAAGGATCAAGACAAACAATAACTCACTATGCCCACACATTATCACTGCTACCCTATTGTGGTGGGGTTCAACTAAATCCTCCATAAGCTTATATGGCCCAAGTCATCTAACACTCAAATCAAATGCAACTCTCGCATCCACCATTGAAATGGTCATGCCAACTCCCACAAGCGATCTAAACTCAATTTACAACATACACTATTTACTGATAGAGAGAACTTACTACAGATAAACATAAGGGTCACACACCTCAGGACAAGCCGCATGAGATACCCCTGCCTGCTTAACCTCAAAATGATATCTCCCAATACACTTATGAAAATCATAGCTATCACACGATGACTATACCTTCCTACAGTAGAACACAACCACTACCTGCCCTCAAGACATCCCATTTAGCAGTATAAGAACCTGAAGCTGATGACAATACTAACACTGGGGTTGTGGTCAAGGAAATATTGAGCTTCTGGAAGCTCTACACACACTCATCTGACCACATGGATACCTTCACTAGACACCACATGTCCCAAGAATGCTACTGAACTGAGCCAAAAATTCACACTTGGAGAACTTCGCACTAGCTTCTCCTCCCTATATCCTTGTAATACCATCATCAAATGCCGAGTATGCTATCCCTGGCTACGAGAGTACGTCAGGATGCCATCAATAAATACAATAACAAAGGAGTTATAACACGGCTGAATACACCGGCAATCAAATACATAGACGCTGTTGGGGCATTGGTCAGCTCAAAAGACATCACAGGAACTCAGAACATAACAGGAAAAACCACTTCACTTCCAAAACTAAACTACATGAGAGCTCCTTCAATACTCATAACTCGAAGCCATATTCTAACTCAATACAGAAGTCAAATAATCAATGGTTCTTGCCACATCTCCCGCCAATTCATTTGTCACAATCAAACAACCTGAACACATCTAACTGTCAATCGCCCTCACCACGTAATCATCTAGTCACAAGTTTTCATCAATAAGGACACCACAGACATATAAGTCCCTCAACACATGTGCCCTCACAAATGAAATCTCAGTACTCAAGCCACAGACAAAATCCGGCCTCAAGTCCTTCCGACTGGCCCATTATTAACATGTCAAAAATCACATCTCACCTATGGAAGTCACAAGTCGCTGACACACAACTGATACCAAGCGCTCGAGTGCGCATTCGAATACGTGAAAGGAATTCAAAGAGTTACGCTTTTGGCTGAATAAATGGATTCACACGAGAATAATTCAAGAATGTGGAATGTTTCCTAAGGGTTCTGCATCTGCTCGAAGATAAGTACAGACGTCTCCGTACCGATCCGCAAGACTCTACTGAACCTGCTCATGATTGTTAAGTCCTATGTAACCTAGTGCTCTGATACCAACTTGTCACGACCCTAAATCCTAACAGGTCGTGATGGCGCCTATAGTGGAAATAGGCTATCCAATCATCACATTACTATACTTTTGTTCAATTATAAGAGTTCACAATTTAATAATAAGCAGCAATCATAGCATGGAGTAATATAATTAAGTCTTAGCGTCCCAATGACAGTCTAACAACTCTAACAAAACCTCCCTAAGAACTAGAGTCAATAGTCATGAGCATCTAAGAATATATAAATCTAACTCTGCTAAAACTATAATATATGTCTCTGAATCAAGTACTAAAACTAAATAAGGAAGGGAAGTGGAGAAGCTGTGGACGCTGGACAGCTACCTCGAAATCCCGTAACAGCCGCTAACGAATAAGAACAACTACTGCTCCAGACCGTCACCTGAATCTGTGCACAGGGGCACAGAGAGTCTTTATGAGTACGCCAACTCAGTAGTAATGAAAATAAATCACAGTCTGAGAATTATAAAATACACAGTACAGATGCACAATTTCACAAAAGCAGTAAAACACCAAGTCACCATGTAGTATTCATCAAATAAGTAAGTACGGAATCAGTTTCCAGAAATCCTTTGAAACAAGTGTAATATTAGTATATCTCAGTAAAATTCTCAGTAAAAACCAGTTTGAAAACGAAGTAAATCATAGTTCGAAAACTTAGTAAAAATCATCGTAAATCTGCCCCTCGGGCCAAAATCATTTCTCGTAACAGTGCCCCTCAGGCATTCTCTCAATCACTCAGTAACAATCATCACTCAGTATCAGACCCGCGGGCAATAATCATCACTCAATAGGTACGTGCGCTCATTGGGGGTGTGTATAGACTCCGGAGGGGCTCCTACAACCCAAGCGTTATAACAACATAAGGCCTGAAAGCCTCCTCACAGCATAGGCCTAAAAGCCTCCCTCATATAAGGCCTGAAAGACTCTTCACCTCTCTCATGAGGCCTGAAAGCCTCCTCAACTCACCATAAGGCCTGAAAGCCTCACTCAGTCAGACACTCTCAATTTTCCCTTAGGCCATAAACATAGCGGGTTCTCGACCCAAACCAGTGTTTCATTTTTCAATAAATAGTATCGAAATACTCTGAGTGTCAAAACAATTTATCAGGAAAATACTGAGTGTAAAATCATAACATATCAGTGAGGAAAATATAGTAAACACAACTCCCAAAGGGAAAACAGATCGGCACTAGGCCCCAAACACGGCTTACAGCCTAAATCATATCATAATAAAATAATACTAGTTAAGCATAGGCTTAAAAGTCGGTTTAGCAATTCAATAGTAGCCTAAATAGGAAAGATGTTTCCAAAGTTTCAACCTTTGCATTTCAAAACCTGTGAAAGGGTGCATAGTCCGGGGTTTCATATCCTCAGGACAGGATTTAAAGACATTACTTACCTCAAAACTAGCCCGGAACTATTCTGCAACACGCATGCCTCTCGAATCAACCTCCGAAGGATCCAAAACTACCAAGTTCAGATTTTCATCATCAATTTATGCTTAAGGAACGAATTCCAATCAAAAGATATCAAATTTAACTCAAAAATCCGAAATTGGTCACAACCCGACCCCCGGGCACGCATACCGAAACTAGGAAATTTTTATACAAATCTATTCTTTATCATCTCAAGAGTCTGTACATATAAAGAACGCTAAAATCGGAGTTCGTTTGACCCCTCAAATCGACCCTTAAAGGTCTCATAATCTCAAGCCCTAAACCCACCCTTTTCTACTGATTTTCATGAATTAAATGCTGAGATTATGTTCTATAATCACCCATAAATGAGTTTTAATGATCAAAACACTTACCTCTATGAAGAACACTGATTTCCTCTCTTAAAAATCGCCTTAAAAGCTTTTTCCCGTTCAAAAATTGGAAGAAAACTCGGACTGCTCGTTATATATATACTGTTCATGCGTTTTACTGCTCCCAATAGATTCCTTGTGAAATTCTAATTAATTTAGGCTTTTGAATCACTCAATTTGACCTTATAATGAAGGAGATATGTAGGTTTTAAGATTTGCAAATAGTGCAGATTTTTAATACGCCGTCAGGGGCAATTTCGTCATTAACCTGAAAAATCTGGCAACCTTGGTAAAATGGCCATAAAATCTTCATACGATGTCCAAATTCGACGATTCTTTTTGCTACGGGTCCGTAATTACGATACGGATCTAATACTTTATTCAAAATAGTAATCGGAGCTCATTTGTTCAATATGATATCATTTATGCTTGAAGAAACGACGTTGAAGCATAAGAAAAACGAGCACAACGCAGCCCAAACCTATCCAAAACTCACCCGAGCTCCTTGGGACCCCACACGAACATTATAACAAGTCCCATTACATAACTCGAATTTAGTTGAACCTTCGGAACACCCAAAACAACACCAAAACACCAGTTCTACGTCGAATTCAAGCCTAAGAACTTCTAAATTTTCAACTTTCTCCATTCAAGCCTAATTCTACCACAGACCTCCAATTTACAATCCAAACACACTCCTAAGTCTAAAATCACCTAACGAAGCTATCTGAGCCATAAAATCCGCATTCCGAGGTCGTTTACCAATAAGTCAACTCTTAGTTGACTTTTCCAATTATAAGGCTATTTTCAGAGACTAAATGTCTCAATTCTCACTACAGCCATTCTAAACCCGAGCCAACCGAATCTAACACATCATAAACAACATAACCAACCTATGACAAGGCAATAACAACAGTAATAATGCAAATTCTACGGAATGACCAACCGGGTCGTTACAATAATAGATAGGGAATTGTGTACCTTTTTCTTCTCGGACCAAGACTCCACTTACCGCTATCTTGGATACTGCCAAATACAAGTAAAGCTTCTCGTCTGCTTTTGGTGTGTGAAGCAGCGGGGGGCTCGATAAGTACCACTTTAGTTCCTCCAAGACCTGTTGGCATTCTGAAATCCATGCGAAATCATTCTTCTTCATTAACGAGAAGAATCAGTGGCTCTTGTTTGAGGATCTCGAAATGAATCATCCTAGGGAGGCTATGCGCCCCGTTAGCCTCTGCATGACCTTTACATTATCAACTACCGTGATGTCCTCGATAGCTTTGATTTTATCGGGGTTGATCTCGATCCCTCGATTGGATACCATGAATCCAAGAAACTTGCCTGACCGACCCCGAACACATATTTTTCTGAGTTGAGCTTCATGTTATACCTCTTCAGTATCTCGAAAGTTTCCTGTAAATGCTTCAAATGGCCCTCTGCTCGCAGGGACTTATCTAACATGTCATCAATATAAACTTCCATTGATTTTCCTATTTGTTCTTCGAACATTCGATTTACTAGGCGTTGATAGGTTTCACTAGCATTTTTTAGTCCGAATGGAATTACATTATAACAACAGGTGTCGTACTTAGTGATAAATGAGGTCTTTTCCTGATCGTCCGGGTTCATCTTTATTTGGTTGTACCTGGAGTGGGCATCGATAAAACTGAGAATCTCGTGGTCGTCCGTGGCATTGATCATACGATCAATATTAGGCAAAGGAAAAGAATCCTTAGGGCATGCTTTATTCAGGTCCTTATAATCTATACACATCCTAAGTTTATTTCCTTTCTTAGGGACTACCATTACATTTGCTAATCATTCGGGATACTTTACTTCCCGAATGGATCATATTTTGAGAAGTTTGGTTACCTCGTCCTTGATAAAGGCATGCTTAACTTCAGACTGTGGCCTTCATTTTTACTTCACCAGATGGGACCTCGGGTCCAGGCTTAGTTTATGAGTAGTGATTTCCGGTGGAATCCCTGTCATGTCGAGATGGGACCAAGCAAAGTAATCTATGTTAGCTAAAAGGAATCGAATAAGGTTTTTCCTGAGCTCGGGGGTTAACGCCCTGCCCAGGTATACCTTTCGTTCGGGCAAATGTTCGATCAGTATGACCTGTTCCAGCTCTTCGACCGTTGAATTGGTGGCGTCGGGGTCATCGGGAATTATGAAGGATCAAGGGATCGAATAGTCGTCATCCTTGTCGATCCCTTGCTTCTCCGATCGGGTCGAGGCCGGTGTCTATGGTTGCTATATGGCCTCCTATTTTCCCTTTGGATATGATCCTTTTGTAGAGAGTGCCGATACCAATATCACTTCATTGACTGCAAATATTTCCTTGGTGTCGGGATGCTCCCCGTAGACCGTTTTAACTCCCTCTGGTGTCGGAAACTTCAAAATCAGGTGACGGGTCGAGGGTACTGCTCTCATATTATGGATCCATGGCCTTCCGAACATGGTTTTATACCTCATGTCACCCACGATCACATGGAACTTCATTTCTTAGACGGTCCCGACCACGTTCACTGGCAAAGTTATTTCGCCTTTGGTGGTCTCAGATGCCATATTGAAGTCGTTAAGTACTCGGGATGCGGGCACAACTTCATCCTGTAGGCCGAGCTGTTCTAAGACCCTTGATCGAATAATGTTGGCCGAGCTACCTGGATCAATTAAAACACGTTTAACTTGAGTTTTTTTCATAAGAACAGATATTACTAATGCGTCGTTTGTGGGGTTGTGAGATCCCCTCTGCATCCTTATCATTGAAAGACAAGGTCCCTTCCGGTACATAATCTCGAGTTCGCTTTCCCTCGTGATCGACACCTTGGTGCGCTTAAATATGGGTCCTTGTGGAGTATCGACCCCTCCAACAATCATGTGGATTACGTGTTGTGGCTCCTCTTGCTCATTCTGTTTGTTTGAATCTCTGTTTTCGAAGTGGTTCTTAGCCCGATCGCTTAAGAACTCTCGAAGATGCCCCTCGTTGAACAACCAAGCTAATCCTCCCTCAGCTGCCTGTAATCTTCTGTTCTATGGCCATGGGTGCCATGGTACTTGCACATTTGATTAGGATTTCTCGGGTCCGGATCGGTCGGCAGAGGTCGAGGACACCTGGTGTCTTTGATGCGCCCGATGGCTGATACGATAGTTGACACATCAAAATTGAAGTTGTACTCCTATAGGCAAGGTGCTTCTTTAGGCTCGATATTCCTATCGAAACAACTCTTCTTCATCAGCCCTCGGGAGCTTGACCTCGATCATTTCTTCTATCACCTCGGACGGGGTTGCGTCCAGGCTCGTTGTTTCTCCGATCTCCACTGTATGCCTGGTAACGATCTCTGTTTGACTGTGGTTCCCGGTCAATATCCCTTTTAACTCTGTCGACGGGCCTGATAGGATGAACAGACCTGGAAGGAGTTCCCAACTAGTCTTCTTCGACCCTGATCTTTGACTGATACCGATTATGCACATCGGCCCAGGTGACAGCTGGGTATTCGATCAAGTTCTGCTTTAACTGTTGTGAGGCCACCAAACTTCGTACATTTAATCCTTGAGTGAAGTCCTGAACAACCCAATCATCAGCAACCGACGGTATTTCTATGCGTTCCATATGGAACCGAGACACAAACTCTCTGAGCATCTCGTTATCTTTCTGCTTCACTTTGAAGAGGTCCGACTTCCTGGTCTCGACCTTTATGGCTCCGGCGTATGCTTTAACGAAGGAATCTGCGAGCATGGCAAAAAAATCAATGGAGTTAGGTGGCATATTATGGTACCATATCATTACTCCCTTTGCTAGGGTCTCCCCAAATTCCTTCAACTACATGGACTCAATTTCATCGTCTTCCAGATCGTTCCCCTTAATTGCGCATATGTAAGAAGTGACATACTCATTGGGGTTTGTTGTCCCATTGTATTTGGGAATTTCCAGCATGCAGAACTTCTTTGGAATTGGTTTTGGAGTCGCACTCGGGGGGAAGGGTTTTTGTACAAACTTCTTTGAATCCAAGCCCTTCAAAATCGGTGGTGCCCCCAGAATTTGATCAACTATGGAGTTATATGTTTCTACCTTCTTATCGTTTGCTTCGATCTTCTTCTCCCCTGATTCAACCCGCTTTGTTAGCTCCTCAAGCATCTTCATGATAGCGGGATCGGTCCCTGATTCATTTTTGTTCGATCTTCTTGGCATTAATTCAGCCCTATGAACAACTTCATGTGATGGTTGTTGATTGATTTCTCAGTGCACACGCAAGTGTACGTGGTCGACAAGTAATATAGGAATTGAAGTCCAG
>ML368927.1:0-17444 GCA_005239525.1 Nicotiana knightiana
GATCAAAGAAGAGGTCGCTAAACAACTAAAGGCCGGAGTAATCCGAGTGGTCCAATACACCACATGGCTGGCCAATGTGGTTCCGGTGCCTAAAAAGAACGGAAAGGTCCGAGTATGTGTCGATTACCGGGATCTGAATAAAGCTAGTCCCAAAGATAATTTTCCACTGCCGAACATACACATCCTAGTTGACAATTGTGCCAAACACGAGGTACAGTCTTTTGTCGATTGCTATGCCGGATATCACCAGGTGTTGATGGATGAAGAAGATGCAGAAAAGACAACCTTCACTACACCCTGGGGAACATACTATTACCGGTTCATGCCGTTTGGTTTAAAGAACGCTGGGGAGACTTATATGAGGGCCATGACCGCCATATTTCACGACATGATGCATCAGGAGATTGAGGTGTACGTGGATGATGTGATCATTAAGTCCAGAACCCAAAATGACCATGTGCAGCATTTGAGGAAATCCTTCGAACGCCTGCACAGATATAATTTGAAATTAAACCCAACCAAATGTGCTTGCGGAGTTCCATCTGGAAAATTACTAGGATTTATAATCAGTCGACGGGGCATCGAGTTGGACCCAACAAAGATAAAATCTATCCGGGATCTCCCACCCCCAAGAATCAAGAAGGAAGTCATGAGTCTATTGGGTAGGTTGAATTACATCAGCAGGTTCATCGCTCAGTTGACCTCCACATGCGAGCCTATATTCAAGCTATTGAAAAAAGATGCGGCCATCAAATGGAGAGATGATTGTCAGGACGCTTTTGACAAGATCAAAGAATATCTGTCAAATCCTCCAGTGTTAGTCCCACCAGAACTAGGGAGACCTTTCTTCCTATATCTGACGGTGCTAGAAAAGTCCTTTGGGTGTGTTCTCGGGCAACACGATGCAACCGGGAAGAAAGAGAAGGCCATTTATTACTTAAGTAAGAAGTTAACTACGAGGCCAAGTATCTCAGTCAGAAAGGACTTGCTGTGCTCTAACTTAGGTTGCTCAGAAGCTCAAACATTATCTGCTGGCTTATACCACCTACCTCATTACAAGGCTGGATCCTTTGAAGTATATATTCCAAAAGCTAATGCCCACCGGGATATTAGCAAAATGGAAAATCTTGCTCACAGAATTCAATATTGTCTATGTCACTCGCACAACTATGAAAGCTCAAGCATTGGCCGATCATCTAGCTGAAAATCCGGTCGATGATGAATACCAACCCTTGAGCACTTATTTTTCGGATGAAGAAATAAATTCCGTCGAAGTAATCTCGGAAGGCGCTGACACCTAGAAAATGTTCTTCGACAGGGCAGCCAATACATAAGGTATCGGGATAGGGGAAATATTGATTTCACCCACAGGACAATACTACCCAGCCACGGCCCGCCTCCGTTTCTTCTACACAAATAATACTGCTGAATATGAAGCTTGTATAATGGGCATGAACATGGCCATTGACATGGATGTAGAAGAGTTGTTGATCATGGGGGACTCCGATTAGGCAGGCTCAGGGAGAGTGGGAAACTCGAGATGTTAAACTCCTTCCCTACAGACAGTATGTGGAGAATCTTAGTAAGCGATTCAAAGCCGTCGAGTTAAGATATATTCCTCGGTGTCACAATGAGTTAGCCGATGCGCTGGCCACCCTAGCTGCAATGCTGCCCTATCCAGGTAATGTTCACATAGACCCATTGGAGACCCAAATCAAGGAAAGACATGGTTACTGTAGCACGGTCAAACTAGAGTCTGATGTCCAACCATGGTATCATGATATTAAAAGATTTTTGAAGACAAAAGAATATCCCGAGCAGGCCAACGGAGACCAAAAGAGAACCATCCGAAGGCACGCCAACAGTTTCTTCCTAAGTGGGGAAGTACTGTATAAAAGGACTCCTGATCTAAATATATTAAGATGTGTAGACGCCAAAGAAGCCGAAAAGATCATGGGCGAGGTCCATTCAGCAGTATGCGGTCCCCACATGAATGGGTACGTCCTCGCAAAGAAAATCTTGCGGGCCGGATATTATT
Source organism: Nicotiana knightiana (assembly GCA_005239525.1). Taxonomy (NCBI): domain Eukaryota; kingdom Viridiplantae; phylum Streptophyta; class Magnoliopsida; order Solanales; family Solanaceae; genus Nicotiana; species Nicotiana knightiana. Next base: position 2,039 of record ML368927.1, read on the forward strand.
GGATGACCATGGAGAAAGATTGTTTCGGTTTCGTCCGGAAGTGCCATAAGTGTCAAATACATGGCGACCTAATCCATGCGCCACCTTCAGAACTGCATCCTATGTCGGCACCCTGGCCATTTGTTTCCTGGGGAATGGATGTCATTGGGCCAATCGAGCCAAGGGCCTGAAACGGGCATAGATTCATTTTGGTTGCTATCGCCTATTTCACAAAATGGGTCGAGGCCGTCACGTTCAAAGCTGTCAGAAAGTGGTGGTGTATTTTGTGCATGCTAATATCATCTGTCGCTTTGGTATCCCAAAAACTATCATTACCGACAATGCCACAAATCTAAACAGTAACTTGATGAGGGAGGTATGTGAGCAGCTCCAGATAACACACCGCAACTCGACCCCTTACCGGCCCAAAGCCAATGGCTCCGTCAAAGCAGCAAACAAAAACATCAAGAAGATTCTCAGGAAAATGATCCAAATATCCAGGTAATGGCATGAAAAGTTGTCTTTTGCATTATTGGGGTATCGCACGACCGTGCGCACATCGGTTGGAGCTACCCCTTACCTATTGATTTATGGCACTGAAGCCGTGATACCCGCTGAAGTCGAAATCCCTTCCCTTTAGATTATTGTCGAAGCAGAAATTGAGGACAATGAGTGGGTCAAGACCCGACTGGAGAAATTAACTCTGATTGATGAGAAAAGAATGGCTGCAGTGTGCCACGGACAATTATACCAGCAAAGAATGGCCCGCGCTTACAACAAGAAAGTGCGACCTAGGAACTTCGAGGTAGGGCAACTCGTTTTAAGACGTATCCTCCCACACCACGAAGAAGCGAAAGGAAAATTCGCCCCAAACTGGAAAGGTCCATACATCATAAGGAAATTTCTACCAAAAGGAGCGTTATACCTGGGGGACATCAAAGGAAATGACCCTGAAACGGCTGTCAATGCAGATGCCGTCAAAAGGTACTATGTTTGATCCTCTATATATTTGCAAGTGTTCTCCGGTTGGGATGACGAAGGCTTTCATTCTCGCTACCCAAAAAGCATTAACCCTTTTGCAAACCCTTTGAGTCGGTTACTCTTCTTAGATTGCGCCCTTTGGAACCCGAAAATGTTATTGGAGAAAAAAAAAGGAAATGTTGAAAAAAAAATGAAAAACAACAACAAAAGTTTCCTGAACTATGTTCGACTTGATTCCGAAAGGATACGTAGGCAGCCTCTCCCTGGGGTTCAGTCACACCAAAATAAAATTCCACATTTCCCCAAGATTTTAAGCTGGGAAAAATGTTATGTTCAGCGACATTTTCGCATAAAAGGTTCCAAAGTTGTAATTCAATACAAATTCTTTTCACCAAAAACCCTGTTCAAGTCCTTTCGATCAATCGGCAAAGATGTCCAAAATTGGAGGATACAATTGTTCGGAGCTGATACAAGCAATGAGAGAAATTAAAATGAGAGAGTCTTATCGGTGAAAACCCACACGGGCACTATAAGCGACGGTGAGTAGAGAAATTGAAAATGAGAGAGTCTTGTTAGTGAAAACTTGCAAAGAGAACTACAAGGCGATGGTAAGAAGAGAAATGAGAGAGGTTAGTTGGTGAAAACCCGCAAAGGGCGCCACTGATCGAAAAGGATAATGGGTCACTGACATGGACACAATCCGGGGCAAGGTTTCTCAATCTCGAGGTAATAGTTCTGATGAATTTCAGAGAATCGGACGGTTTACACAGATCAGGCATCCAGTCCAAAGGGCATGTCATGTTCATTGAAGTCCGCATGCACTCCAGATAAGTCTTTCTTTCCTTTCCCCGAAAGCGACGCCTCTTGTTTAAATTCGTTGTCCATTTTGTCATTTATTTTTCTTTTGAATCCCTTTCGGTCTAACTCTGTCCCGAAACTAAGGTAAAGAAAAAATGGCAAGACTGATTTACAGGGCTCTCATTTGACGCGAGTGAATATGCAAAAGGCACCCAGCCTCGTCAGGGGCATCGAGTCGATCCCAACTGGCCACAATGGCTGATGATTCAAACTTAAAACCTTGAAAGGAGAAAATCAAATTGAAGTTCCTATAAAGGCGAATGAAGTTGAAAGTTTGAACCCCGCGTGGCTAACCATATTGGCAAGGTATGAAAAGCCAAAGTATTCCCAGTGATTTAAAGTTACAATTGGAAGAAAATTCAGAAGTGAAAAGCAGGCGAAATAAAGTTGGAAAGGTTAAGTCCCACACGACTAACCGTCACAACAGAATTTGAGGGGCCAAAACTCCCCCCTGATACTCTGGAAATCCAAAAGAAAAGCAAGGGAAAAGCCTACAAAGGCAAAAATAAAATGTTGGGTCCCCCGTTACCGATTACCATGGTAAAATCTAGGAATCCAAGATCCTCGAGATTAGAGATGAAACCCAATCCACAGCATGCAAACAAGCAAGCAAGTGGTTGAAACCTTCATCAAAAGAACTAAGATCAAGCAGTTGAAAATCAAGGCCGCAAAACCAACCACCGTTTCAAACTAACAAATTGTTCTTTGTTTGAAAATAGGAAACAGGTGCAAAAGCAACCGTGTAAAAGCAGGTGCAATCAAAAGGAATTGCGCAAGATCTAGAAAGAGCTCTACAACATGGACTCCAAAGAAAGGGAAGTTTCCTCCAAAAATCTTTTCCCGCATATATATAAAAAAGAAGAAATGAAGTTGAATATGATGCAACCCTAAAGTATCATATGCTCAACCCCTAGCCAAACATTTTCCAACCAAGGATATCCCAGTCCCCAGTTGATGCCAACATAGCGCCCCGCACCCAAGAGGACAACAACACAACCTGTTGATCATCTTTAGACACTGGCATAACCCAGTGATTTCTATTTTCAGACAACAACATGACCTGTTGACCTTTCCAGGCACCAGCATAACCCAGTGATCATTTCCTCTTCAAACACTGGCGTAACCCCAGTGATCTCTTTTCCCCAGGCAACATCATAACTTGTTGACCTTTCCAGACCCCAGCATAACCTGGCATTCTTCCTGAAAACAGCATAACCTGTTGATCATCTTCAGACACTTGCATAACCCAGTGATCTCTATTTCAGGCAACAACATAACTTGTTGACCTTTCCAGACCCCAGCATAACCTGGCATTCTTCCTGACAACATCATAACCTGTTTATCATCTTCAGACACTGGCATAACCCAGTGATCTCTATTTCAAGCAACAACATAACCTGTTGACCTTTCCAGACCCCAGCATGACCTGGCGTTCTTCCTGACAACAGCATGACATGTTAATCATCTTCAGAAACTGGCGTAACCCCAGTGATCTCTTTTCCCCAGGCAACAGCATAACCTGTTGACCTCCCCAGACACCGGCATAAACTAGCGATCTTCCTGACAACAACATAACCTGTTGATCATCTTCAGACACTGGCATAACCCAGTGATCTCTTTTCCCAGGCAACAACATAACCTATTGACCTCCCCAGACACTGCATAACCTGGCGATCTTCCTGACAACAGCATAACCTGTTGATCATCTTCAGACACTGGCATAACCCTACTTATCTCTCTTCCCCAGGCAACAGCATAACCCGTTGACCTCCCCAGACACCGGCATAACCTGGCGATCTCCCTGACAACAACATAAACTTTTGATCATCTTCAGACAGTGGCATAACCCAGTGATCTCTATTTTCAGGCAACAACATTACCTGTTGACCTTTCCAGACACCAGCATAACCCGGTGATCATTTCTTCTCCAAACACTGGCATAACCCCAGTGATCTCTTTTCCCCAAGCAACAACATAACTTATTGACCTCCCCAGAAACTGGCATAACCTAGTGATCTTCCTGACAACAGCATAACCTGTTGATCATCTCCAGACACCAGCATAACCTGGTGATCTCTTTTTTTGACAATAACATAACCTGTTGATCCTTCCCCATACACCGGGATAACCTGCTGATCTCTTCTTGACGACAACACGAGCTGTCGATCTTTTCCAGCATAGGGTCGCCAATCCCTAGTTGATTTCACCTTTTAGGCATAGGGTATCCACCCCTAGTCTGCATTCACTCCGGGTACACAGTTCTCGGCCTTTTATTGCTTTCAAAAACAAAATAGCACAGATTTTATTACAATAACTCACGAAATTTTCCTAGTGAAAACTGGGGCAGAAAATTTTGTTCGTTTGTTTTGATTTTTTGCAGATTACGTTTCTAGAACATTAGAACTCGAGACGATCAAAAGAAGAAGTTTCGATCCAAAATAACAAAACAAAAAGAAGAAAGAGAAGATTGAATCCGAAAGTGCACAAACGGGGAGGATGTGGACTATTCAGGACGAGATTGAAGTCATCCGTCCGGTATATCCCATTTTGATCCGAGGAACAACAAGACAAAACCAGCACCTGCGACTAACAAGCATCAGGATCCAGGTCAGAGTCAGCAAAAGATCAAGACTCAAGACCTAGATAGGAATCTTGTAATTTAGCAGCTAATAGGTTTTAGTTAGTCCTTCGTTTTGTACTTGGGTGTAATAAGGAGATCAGCAGCAGTAACAGCAACAACCGCAGTGAAACCACAGTTACTCAGTAGTCCCAGCTACCAAAACCTCGAGAACTACACTGACCTGATTCCTTTATAGCCAAGGATATGTAGGCAACCTTTGAAGCAGGGTTCGGTCAAACTTTTCAAACACGCTTCACAATGGAACATATGAATAGGTAAGATTCGTTTATTGCTGCTCACTTTGTCTTCGCCCGAAAACTCTTCGTGTTTCCGAGCAAAGAGGGGCAGCTGTGAGCATGTGATTTTTAGTCGCCATATCGTCCTATAAAAATCTCAATAAATCAATTGATTTTATGAATTTTTGTTGATTTTTCAGTGATTAATTGTGAAAGATTTGTATTTTTTGCATATCCATAATTCATCTTTTTAAAATTGTTAAAAATTGCATCGCTATTATCAAAGAATTACAAAGTTTTAATTAACTAAATAATAGACGGATGATGGTTATTTAATGTAATGTAGTTTAATAACTAATTACTAAAAATTAATCATTTTTATTCAATTAATCATAGAATAATTAGGAATATAAAATTGGTCGTTTTATTCTTGATTAATCTGTAAATAGATAAAAAATAAGCATGAACAACTGATCGATTAAATCCCTAAATTTAATTTGTATGATTTGACTGTTCAAGTTTAGTAATTTGTATGACCAAGATTAGCATTAGGTTTTTGTTTAGTTTCCTTTCTCTGCTAATATCTAGACATTTTTATATTGGTTAATGCTGTCAATAAACAAGCACGAACAATTGATCGATGAAATCCCTAAATTTATAGGTTGAAATGCTTGTTAGTAAAACAACCTCTATTAGTTGTTTTGCTCATGTTTTGTTTGAGGTCATCGTTTGTTTTAGCTTTGATTTTGTTGCCTATGTTATTAGTCTCAATTAGATGTTAACTTCCAATTAATCATTTTTTAAATTGCGACTCTTAGGTTAGATTGGCCTATTCAAGTAACTTAAAAAAATTAATTCCCCCTAGGCTCAAGTGAAACTTAAAAAGACTTTAATACAAGAAAACTGACTAAGTCTAAACAACTTAGTTAACTCTCATTAATCAACCAAAGTCCTAAAAGATCAGTTGATAATTAGAAAACTAATCAATCAATTAGGCTAAAAACTCAGTTCTAAAACAATATTTGGTCATGATTTAACATAGACTTATCAAGACTAATTTAGTTAACAATAATTTCCCATAATCACTTCTTTAATAGATTAACCTAGTCTAATAGTCTCTTAAACAACTAACTAAATCCTAAAATCTGCCTAAGGTAATTAATTTAGGACTAATTAACTAAAACAAATCATTTAACATAGGCTTGATAATTAGTTAAGTTTCTGATTTTAGGTAAGTGAGTTGACTTAATTAAACTAAATCAGTTAACTTAATTTAAGAAGTCAAAACTAATTGGTTTACTTTAATTAATTGATTTAAACATAAGTAAGTAGTATGAAACTAACTCTAGGCATTTAATCAATTAACCTTTAATTAATTAACTCAACTTTAGTTAAGAACAACTAGTTGTCACCTAAAGGGCATAACTAGTGTCAGTTAACCATAGTTAAATGGTAACCCAAGTAAGTAACCCTGGTTACCTAATGGTAAATATAGGGGATTCAAAGGGGTAAATGAGGAAATATATACTAGGAAATTAGATTTTTAAGGGTAAGAGAGTCATTTTAATGGGTAGGATAGTTCTAGAATAGGGGCAGTTGTCCCAAAGATAAGGGTGACAGCTGCCCTATGTACTATTTTGGTACTATTTTCAGCTTTGGATAGGGAATATTCAAAAGAATATCCCATTCCCAAATATCCTATAAATAGACCCTCTTTTTAGAGATGAAGGGGTTATATTTTTTTTTACACTTTTGAGCTGCTGGGGTATAGAATCCTTCCCATTTTCAGAAATACTGTCTCCAATTAAAAGGTTTTGAAAAGAAGAGTACTATTAGAAAAAATCTGATTTCCTTTTGGAAAAAAAGTTCATAAGTAGATGGCCTAGTTCAGTTGCTATCTTCTCTTTTCTGAATTTTGGGGTTTTCTGGAAGTTTTCCTTCAAACATTCATACTCAAGATTTCTGGGTGTATTCTTGCTGGACTGTTTGGTTTTCTTTGGGGTTTCGTTTTGTTGTTGCTGATTTCTCTTCCTTCTTGCTGTTATTGTTCCTAATTGACCTTTATTTGGTCAAGTCTCTTTGATGTTTTTCTCTTTAAAGGTATGTATCAGTTCATCTCTTCTTAATGAAATTTTTGGACTAGAATCCTCATTTTCTGCTCACTGTGTAAAACTGGTTGTTCTTGATGAATGAAGTTACTGTTCCTGTTTTGTTAAATGTGACTGTGTAGATGTTTATTCACATGATAATGATTCTGTGAGTGTGATGGGTAATGTCTTGGTGTTAGTATTTCTCCTGTTGGTGCATGATTGTTTGCTTAAGATTATATGTGATAAGTACTCATGGTCCTATATTAGGAAACAAGCTGCATTAAGGTGTTGAATCTGACCTTCTCTATGGTCAGATTCCATCAATAAGAATGCAGAAATATGCTTTCGATTGAGTCTCTTTGGTCAATAAAGAGATTCAATAAGCAAGTCTCTAGATAGTCTAGAATATTGGCATTAGGATAGATGAATATGACTTCTTAATAGTCAAATTCACCCCCTTAGCAGTGCACAAACATTAGTATGGTTGGCTGAAGTTTACCCTTTTTTAAAAGGGTATAAAATACGTAACTAAGAAGGGCATTAGAGTGAGGAATATTAACCTTTGATTGGTCAGATTCGTCCTCTTAAATGCCTAAATGAGCAAGCCTCTATATGGTTTGGAATTATGTTGAATTAGCACTAGGGTAGATGAATCTGACTTTCTAATAGTCAAATTCACCCCATTAATAGTGCATAACAGTAGTTTAGCTTTGCTGAAAATTATCCTTCAAAGGATATAAGTGTGTAATGAGATGGAGCTTTAGGAAAGTGAATATGAAGTAACAAAATAGTCGGATTCACTCCTCAAAATGCCCATAGTAGTCAAAGTATTTGAATAAATGCTTGCTGAAATCTGTTCCATGACATAAAGATGACTGTTAAAGAGTCAAAACAAAGTAATATCACTGGATTTGAATCTAACCTTTTCTATGTTTAGATTCAGTCCATTATAAGGCATGAACATATTTTGTTCTCCTATGGCATCATTAAGGTTGAATCTAACTCCCTTTTGAGACTAGATTCATCTCACAAAATGCCCAAAGGTCTGTCATTAATACTGTCCAAGTACTCAAACTTTGGACTTATAATTAAAATGCAGGTTTAAGTCTTCGAAGGACATGTTTGCTGGCTTGCACAGGAGCAACAACTAGTTTTGTTTTTCCCTTCTTTATTTTTCCTATTAGTAAATCAGTATTACTATGATTCAGGAGTAATGTAATAGTAATAGCATATCTACAGTCTTCTATGTACATTTCTCCTTTTTTCAGTTGTAAATATGGACTGAACTATATAAATTTATGATCAGTTGTATTTTTCTTAATTCAGAAACGTTTGAGCCTTTTTTCAGTTGTAAATATGGACTGAACTATATAGTAGTTATGGTCCAGACATGCCAAGGTCACCCGAGTTGGGCCAAACTCGTAAACATGGCCCAATTGAGCCTGGTAGTATCTGAATTTCAGGCTATGGGGCCTGGAATGTTAGACCCATTAATTGTGTTAAACAATCTGTAACCAGTCCTTTTTCTCTTCTGTTGTCAATTAGCATGNATTTTTTCTCTTCTGTTGTCCATTAGCATGAGAAGTGTTTTCATTCACGAAATCCACTGTAAATTTCTCTCTACTGAACACAAATGGGTTTTCAAATAGATTATCAAAAAGGTAGAATCTGAAATCCGGATCTTTTCTTAAACTGTCCACTCCAAATAAAAGCAACCATAGTTTAATTCAGTTTTTTTAAGGCTTGTTCTGTCAAAAAATTTAACACAAAATATCCATGAGCTGTGTATAAATACTCTTGTTTAGTATATAGGAGTAGATCAAACGGTAAAGAAATCTTGTACACATAACCTTATATTCACAATTCAAAATTTGCCTTATTTCTTACCATGTAGATCTGAGATGTGTTAGTATGTTTGTTCTTAACTGTTTTTCGAATCATGTCCAAATGACCTAATTAGGATGGCCTAAAGTGATACAATTTGGGGCTTAAAGCCATAGCCCAAAACATGTTATCTTTAGGCTATTGAACACCATTTTAGGTAATCCTTAGGTAGAATGAACACCTTTACTTTGAAACTTGACAAAAATTGAGTATTACCTTAAATTACCTTAACCTACACTCGGGAGAGGCAACTCATGCCCCGACCCTCACTCCAAACAACTAATAAAATGCATATAGCAACCACGGGTGCATTTTATGTGACGTGATTACCATGTGTTCAAAAACAACAAGTGTACGTCATCGTAACTTGTCCAAGATAAATCCATAAAACGTCCTAATTGATTTTAAAACTAAAATGTTCTTTGAAACAAAAAACATAAAGAATAATCAAATATCGCCTCAAATAGGCACTATAAAACCGTCACGACCATAGTCCTGACTACGTAATCTACACTCGGGTGCGACAACTCATGTCCCCGTCTTCAACTTCAAATTATATTAAAATCGCGTGTTGCAATTACGGGTGCATTTCATGTGGCGTAATTGCAATATGTCCAAAAAAAATAAGTGCACACCATCGTGACTTGTTTCAAGATAAATCCATAAATATTAAAAGCGGCTAAAAAGTGCAAAAGGCTAAAAAGCACAATAGGTTTAAAATATATAAATAATTAGATAATTAGGCCAAATATTAATAGTTAAGCGACCGTGCTAGAACCACGGAACTCGGGAATGCCTAACACCTTCTCCCGGGTTAACAGAATTTCTTACTCGAATTTCTGGTCGCAGACAAATTAAAACAGAGTCAAAATTTCCTCGGTTTGGGATTTTTAAATAACACGGTGTCCCGGAGCATCGTCAAATATCCGGGTGGCGACTCTCAAATAAATAAATAAATCCCAAATCCGAATAATTTCACTTTAATTGGAAAGACTCCCTTATTACCCTTCATTAATTCGGGGTAGTGGAAAAAGGAGGTGTGACACAAAGTGGACGTAAAATTTAAGGTATATTTTTATTGGGTATGTTATAATGAATAAAGTATTCGAATATGTTTTCACCTATAGCAACGGCAAAAATCCAGTAATGTCATGCTGGGTGCCCATGCTCGCCCGGCATATCTGCATGTACAAGTAGCCGAGAACAACATCACCCCAACTGTACCGAGGTAAATCATCTAGCCCCTCAAGATGATGAAGAAATCTAAAGTTGACTAGGTTCCCCAAAGTGTTCGGGAACAAAATCCTTCCAAACATAAGGAGCAACAACAACCTTGTGTACTAGTGAATATGAAACTATGGTGTATCGTCTGTGATGTCAGGGTGCAATGCCTCCAAATGCTTCCAGATAGCGTCAACTGCAGACGACTGGACCCAACCAACGGAGTCTCCTCCAGTGGCTGGAAACCGGTGAGCCGCTGCAGCATGTCCAGGTACTGCAAACCTGTATACTCTCTGATGGTATGCGGGAGAGCAACAAGGTGTCCATCAACGGGTAGCCCAAACATGACCTCCACGTCCTGCAGCGTGATAGTGGCCTCGCCAATGGGAAAATAGAATGTGTGCGTCTCCAATCACCACCACTCTATCAGGGCCGTGATCAACGACCATTCTAGCTGCAACCAGCCGATTTCCACAATCCTATAAAAGCCAGTATCCTTAAGGCGTTTGACTATACGGGGATAGAGAGCGCGGTCCTTGAGGAAGACCCACATATCGTCTACTCTCCTGGCGTAGAAAGTCTGGTCCAGTAACTGTCCCTCCTATATGTGGGACGACCTATGATCGCCCTGTAATGACAATAGCTCCAGGCAGACAGGTCCGAGATGCAAAGGCGGAAGCTCCATGTCGTCTACTGTAAATTAAATTATATTAATTACATTATTTTACTTTAATATGTTAGTTTATTATTTTACATGTTAGTTTTATTATTTTATATGTTTGTTTGTAATTAAATAATTAATTTTCATAATTGTACAAGATTTTATTATTAAATATTCACATATGGGTTCCGTGCTCGATTTTTGAGGCTCAGTAGCATCAAGATATCCTGAATTCTGGTTTTCATGATAAGAAAATTATTTCGATTTATCACTCAAAATTTTTGTTATTTTAAATATTAGTTTATTATTTATATGTTAGTTTATTATATATGTTAGTCTTATTCATTTTAATGTTAGTTTTATTATTTATATGTTTGTTTGTAAATTAAATGATTAATTTTCATAATTATACAAGATTTAAATAGTCACAAATGGGTTCCGGGCTCGATATTGAGGCCCAGTAGCACTAAAATATCCTGAATTCTCGTATTCATTGTCACACCTCATTTTTCCGATAAGAGTGGGATAAGGGAGTTTTTCCAATTTAAGTGACATTATTCGAATTTGGAATTATTTATTTATTTCAGAGTCACCACTCGGATTTATTTACGGTGTTCCGAGACACCATTTATTTTTAATATCCCAAATCGAGGAAATTTTGACTCCGTTTAAAAAGTCTGCGAACCAGAAGACCGGGTAAGGAATTCTGTTAACCCGGGAGAAGGTGCTAGGCACTCCCGAATTTCGTTGTTCTAGCACGGTCGCTTAATGATTTATACTTGGCCTAAATTGTTTAATTACTGATTTTAATACCTATGTGCATTTACATTTTTACCACTTCTTATTATTCGATTATTTGTATTTAAAGAAATATTTTAAGATGGGTTACGTATGCATATAACCGTTTGAAATTGATGCGTCAAAAATCATGTCACGCGTACGTGTACACAATTCATGACACTTGATTCATTTAAGAAAATAGTCAAAGACGCGCAAGCGTGTATTATGGTTTTATTTAAAAATCGAGAACACGTCATACGAGCATGTACTCAATCACGGTAATAATTTGAAATCCACTCCTAAAGGCGTCTCTACGAATGTTCATTTTTGAAATTTTATTTGTGTCACACGAACGTGTACACAAATTTTAAGAAAATACTTGTCATTAAAAAAAGTTATTTCATACAAATTTACGCGAACGTATACTTTGATTTTTTTAATGTTTTAAAAAATTCTAAGTGTATTAATTATCTAACTCAGGCCGGGTTTGTAAGGTTAACGTAAGGGTCAAGGAAATGTTTAAACTATGAAGAATTGGACTATTTGAAGTCTTCTAATAACTACTTGTTATAGGCCCAAAATAAAGAGATGGGCCTGCTAAACTATATAATAAATCTGGCCCAGTTTCGCCAAATATCCTGGGCCAGTCACGTTTTATGTAATTTCTAAAGGAAAACACATGTTGTCCAGCTTAAAATTAATTCATACAAGAAGCGACACATAAAAAATCATGGCATTTGAATCTTAAGTTAAAAATACTAAGAATGTTTCTAACTAGTTCTCAAATATATTAACTCTTTAGAATTAAGTAGAGTATTAAACCATTGGGCTTTACACCCCAGTCCCAATGGCCTAGAGTCCGGACTTGTTCAGTTAGTCCCAATTGGGCTGGCTTACAAGTGTGGCCGTTTCACATTATTCCTATCTAGGAGATCAAAGGGAGTTGAATTTCATTTCTAATCTACAAGGCCTACTGGATATAATTTATAGGAGAAATGGTCCAGCCCAATACAGACAATCACAATCCGAAATTAAAGGGGAAGGGGTATAATTGTCTTATAAATACACATATTTTTTCATGGCTAATCAAATTTGAACTAAGGAATTCTCAGGGACTGTTACAGTCTTTATCTTAAGCTTTACTAAACCAAATCATATGCTTTTTTTAGCCAACAACTCATCCATTTGCAACCCTTAATAGAACATAAAAAATATGCATTTTATGTAGTGAATCTGACCAACTTTAATGCTATTTCACATCTTTAATGCCATTTCACATCTTTAATGCTATTTCAGACAAGAGATTACTATGAACAACATTACAAAACAAAAAATCTAAGTAGATCTACATGCTGACAGGAAAACAAACAAGCCAACATAACTGAATTCAGCTAAACACAAACAAACATAGACATTTGAGCAAAATTTAGGCTAGAAGTTCTATTCCATAGAGAAAGGTCTAGTTACATACCTATGAATTGGAGGAAAAATAGCAAAAAGATGACCAAATAAAGGTCAAGAAAATCGAGAATTTTGAGCTTAATCATCAACCAAACAACATCGAATAGCCTAGCCCAGAATACCAGCTAATATATATCCAGTTTTAAATAGAAGTCCCTGGCAAAAGAACCCCGAACTAAACAGGACATTGCAACCGGATTTTTGGCAATGATAGAAGGAGTTTTCCAGAAATTTTGGTTCAAAATTAGTAGGAGTGAACAGAAAAACCCCTGAATCTTTCTTCAAATGGTTTTTGTATCCATTTTTTGAGTATTTTCAGAATGTTTTTTTGTGTTTTTTCAAAGTAGTTGTGTATTTTCAGAACAATGTAGGAGGTTTTTTTTTTGAATATATAGGAGATTTTCAGAATATATAAGAGATTTTCAGAATGTATTCTATGAGAGTAACCTATGAGTATTTTTTAGAATCTGTTTGTATGAGTATTTCAGAATCCGTGTCTGTGTGAATTTTAAGAATGTGTAATCTTATCGAATATCTCTGTATTTTCAGAATGATAGTGTGAGTATTTTTTAGGAATATTCCTTATCCTAATTCTGAAAATAGTACTGTCCTTCCTAACAGCCCTGGTACAACTCTCCTTCTTATCCTATTTTCAGCATCTTTTATAACAGCTAGGACAACAATACAATTTTCTAGAAGCTTTTTCTATTTTTATACCCTTTTTACTTCTGAAATTTTACTTTTTACCCAGAAATTCTGATTTAATTATCTTTTCTTATTTTATTTTTGTCCGTTGTCTTTATTGTAGAAGTTTCCTAGGAAATTACAGCTGAGATTCTTCAGTTAGAATTCCTAAAATACCCTAAAACACCCCTGTAATTACCTCTTATTATTCAGGGCTTTGGGCCATCAGTTAACCAATTTGGGCCTACCCAATTTAGGCCTCCTTTGCCAAGAACTGACCATTATTGAGTTTCTGAAATCAGGTAACTCAAGGAAGCTTAGATTAAGACTAGAAGCCTAATTAAATTACCTAAATGGACCTAATTAGGTAATTAAGCTCTTTAATTAACACTAATGAAGAAGCTGAATACTGAACTTCTTCAAAAGTAAACTGAAACAATCCTAAATTAATCAATTATCAAAGATTAGTGATTAAACCCAAGTGCTCATTTTCAGAACCTAAACCAGACTAATTCAAGTGATCATAACATGTATGATTATGACACGACCCAAAATAATAACTCAGGTCGTGATGGCGCCCAACACCGGGGTTAGGCAATCCCACACTTAGATTACTAAGGATTTTCCCATATTTGATTAAACATCCCAACACGTGCCAAGTTTTAAAGTTCAAAACATTAATTGAAAAAGATAGTAAGTCATTTTTAACCAAAAGCGGTCGTAAAGAGGAGTGAGCCAGTATATATATACAGACCCGCAAACCAAAATAACCACTACGTGTAGGCCAAGAACTAGTGTCACAAGTCCTACGGGCATATTAACAGAATATACAAAAGATATAATATACAGTCCCACTGTCTGAAAGAAATAGCGGGAAATAAGAAAAAAAAACTCCATGGTGCTGCCAAGGATCGTCGTGAGAAGCAACTCACCGTGAAATCTGGTCCAACTATGATCAGAATCGAGCTCCGGTTTGATAACCAGATGCACCAGCCTCAGAACTTGTACAATTAAGTACAGAAGAGTAGCATGAGTACATAAACAGATATGTACCCAGTGAGTATCCCGCCTAACCTCGAAGAAGTAGTGATGAGAGGTCGACTTGACACTCACTAAGGTCCAACAAAATGATTAAGCAGGATATAATATCAGTAACAAACATAAGAGGAGGATAAAAGCAGTAAACATTATAAAGTAACAGTAGTTCAAATAAATACTGGAAGTAAACGTACAATTTCTACTTCATTATTCCTTTATTTCCTTTAAGAATATATCTGACCACTACAAATCCATAAAAAATCATTAACAATTTAGCATGCGCATACAAGATAAGGACAACCGGCCTGAGCCATCATAATGATCATATTTGTGCACTCCCGAGGGTCGAACGACCCGAACCATAATATGTCCTTCAATCTCGCCGTGGCGTACGACCCGCTCCCATGAGATTGGGGGAAATAACACTCCGCTCACAGAATGTAAATTGCGAAACGGTCACATGCACTGACAATCCACACATTTACTCTTTATAATTTATTTTTCGTGAACAATCCCTTAAAATTACTTAAATTTGATGATCTCAGGGAAACAAGCCTCATGTAACATTAATTCACTAAGCATATAGTTCATTTCAAGGAAATTATAAGGCATAGTGTAGGCCTAACTACCCGGACATAAAATTAATAGTCGCTACGTACAGACTCTCATCACTTGGCGCGTACGTAGCCCCCACAAACATTAGCACATAGTCATTTAAAGCACCTAGGGGGACATTTCCCTCTTACAAGGTTAGAAAGGAGACTCACCTCATGTCGAACCTACTCTTCGGGTCAAGAACGCGCCCGAAACTCCAAACTCGACACCCACGGACTCGAAACTAGCCAAATGTTATACAAATATATCAATTTATACTCAAAGCATGAAATTCTTCTACTACTTAGCCAAATTCATC